>JAWPHD010002484.1:0-254942 GCA_037043455.1 Cyrtodaria siliqua
GCCTTGGAACAGTCATTGGCAATAAAGGCCAATGGGGTTAAAACCAGGTTCTAGGGTGCACCAAAACCTCCACCTCTTTCCGCATCGCTATCAGGGAGACAGTGTAATATAGATAGGTTTGAGTTATTCCCCGCCAGTAATATAATCTCTCTACAAACAAGGCAGCGTAATAGGCAATAAGAAAGAAGACACACAGTCAGATAATCATGTATATTAATAATAAAAAAATACATAGACAGCACATCAAGTAAGTAATCACTGACTTAGGCAGCAAGCCAGAGCAACCAAGAAACAACACCTTAATGGTACGACAAGACAATATAAAGACAGTACCATTACATGCTGATTTCAAGTAGCGTCTCAATAGGTTCCATATCTTTACGGTCATTCGCACTATCAAAGACGGAAAAGCATAGTTGGACAGTATGGCATAAGCCGACTAGCATAACAATAAATGAACGAAAAGTGTATAAACAATGGTGCAAACTAGAATTGAATAAACACTTTGTCATTTGAATGTTCATTAAATAATGAGATAGAAAAACACTGTCCCAAGACATAATACTGGAAAATACAAGAATTTTTAAGCGAACTTGATATTAGTGAAAATTAAAAATTATCACACATTCGGAGTATCTTTGTTTCATAAAGCCGTTGAGATAAGCAATCGCTACATATAGTTAGGTAATATGGTAAAGTGATCCCACAATACATTTTATTTTTTGCTTTCTGTAAAAAGGCGAATAAAGTTATTAGACGTTAAATGCGTGTCCCACCAATCTCCACTTATTACTGTATTATGCGATAAAAAAAAAAGCTCAATTAAAAAAGTATCAATATAAATAAATAATAATATTAATATTAATAATATTAATAATATATAGTAAATAAATGATTCACTATATACATTCATTGAATAGCTTTTGTAGCTTACCATTTGTATAAAAATATATACCCATGAAAGGAAAAAGAAACGTGTAATCACAAAAATTGCCTATACTACAATATTATATACAACCTCATTAAACGAATTTTTTCAGATATATATCAACGTTTATTATGTACAAAATTGGGGATATAACTGATACCAGAAATGACAACTCTGTCCTGTAAAAGACCTTCAATCAAAGTATACTGCATATATACAATTTTATAACTTTAAGGCTGTTCTTAACCTACTATTACTACAATAAACAATATCTCTATCTGAAACTGTTTAAAACTCATGAACCTATGATTCAGCCATTAAAACGTATTTGGCCAAGCGGGTGCTACGTGCAGTTTATTTATTTCTATTGTATGTTCCATTTGTTTTGATCATCAATTCAGAACGGAGAGAGTTTAGTTATAGCTTCTAGGCCAATTTATATAAGGGAAATCATCTTCTTTTATATTCATACCTGCATTAACACATAGTCATATGCTTATCATTTACCAATCACATTTGTAATTTCGTGTTATCCGACATAGTAACATTTAACTGTTTTCACCAGCAGTCGTTTACTTTGCGGGACTATTATTTACATAGCAATTTTAATTTTTTCTTTCGTCAATTTTTCGGTGACATTTCGATTAATACTAATTACTGTTTATTAAATTATATTTCTAACGCTTGACTATTTTCGTTTTTAGAGCTAGTAATTCTTTAAAGGATGTTTTAATTCAGTTTGACGCATATTCGTTTTGCAATTTTGTACCATATCTGACCCCTCTTTTTCTTGAAAATGAACCCTTATAAACGGCTAAAGCATTATTCACTCTTTTCGGGCGGGTATTCCAAAAGATCGCCGAGGAGTGGATGCAGGTTTGTAGCAATGCATCGCCAAATTAAAAAAAAAAAAAGTCAGTTAATAAAAGAAAAAAAACATTTGTCTTCAAAAGAAAACATATGTCAAAACGTCAAAAGAAAAACACGTAGGCTTCGATAAATGTTAAACTAAAAAGGGCGTATCATGTAAAAGTCAGACAAGAACATGCATATGCATCAATAAACACACGAGCAACCATAATAAAAATACTGTTTTTCTAGTTATTACATTATTTAAGAGTATTGCGAATCAGCAAATTATAACGAAGTTTAAACTTTAGCACCATGTTTACATATGTAAGGGAGTACATCAAGTGCTTTTCATGGGGGTCTAGTGTCTGACTTAAAATTGACAAATTTTAACATTTTCTATTCTACATGGCCATAATATAATGAATGAGCCTAAATTGAACCATGTTTTGCAAAGAAATTGATTCTAGTCACATTAAATATGTGCTATCCTAGGTGATGCACCATGGTTAATTTCAGCATTTACTTTTTTACGTCTGATTGCTGGTCCATAGCTATATGGTGTATTCAAAGTTTAGACATAACAACATGGTTCTAATAGCTATTTTGATTGATTATTAGTGTTTAACATGGAAATGGTAACATTTTTATAATTTAAGTTAAGTTTCTATGTAAATCCTGATGTACCCCCCTTTTTAAAGTCTATAACAACAAAAATAGTTTTCAACAGGCTACTGGATTAACACTCTTAAAGAACCGCTTTCGATGCACCATGCAATACATCAGATGAATTAGCAGTAATTTAACCTATCGACCGTCGGAAGCGAATGTGTAATTTTGAAACGGTGCTTCAATAAACAATTTAATGCCATTGGGTGAGTTTAACGGCTGATCAACACAGCATATGTTAAAAAAGTTCCACACGCATTACAGTGTTCTTTTCACAACTGTATAATTTTAAATATTCTACAACAGTCCTCAATGAATGGACGTAGTATTATAAGTACTGCTGAAAAAAGGTATCCGATGGAAGCAAACAAACCGTTCAAGAGAAAAAAGTGGCAGACTCGGTTTATTAAGATTGATTATGAAAGGTAAATAAGGGGCAACACCTCTCAACGCTCCATAGCACCGGTCTAAAGGCGTATTCTACTTTAACGTCACAGAGATTGGGTTTCATTTAAAACTTAAAAATGCAAAGAAAGATTTGATTAGAGTCTTGTCAATAACTACTCCGAATATAGAACGGAGAACTACAGCTGAATGTAAAACGGAGAACCTGAAGTTGAATGTAGAACGGAGAACTAGAGTCGAATGTAGAACAAAGAAGTAGAGTCGAATGTTGACGGAGAACTCAAGTTGAATGTAGAACTGAGAACTGGAGTCGAATGTAGAACGGAGAACTGGGTTCGAATGAAGAACGGAGAACTAGGTACGAATGTATACGGAGAACTCAAGTCGAATGTAGAACTGAGAACTCAAGCTCGAATGTAGAACGGGAACTCAAGTTGAATGTAGGAGAACTGGAGTCGAATGTAGAACGGAGAACTGGAGTCGACTTTAAAACGGAGAACTGGAGTAGATGTAGAACGGAGAACTCAAGTCGAACTGTAGAACGGAGAACTGAAGTTGAATGTGGAACGGGAACTGGTAGTTGAATTAGAACGGAGAACTCAAGTTGAATGTAGAACGGAGAACTGGAAGTGTCGAATGGCAGAACGGAGAACTCAATTATGATGTAGAAGCGGAGAACTGGAGTCGAATGTAGAACGGAGAACTCAAAGTGAATGTAGAACGTCGAATGTGTCTACAGAAACCTAATAAATATACAGAAGGAAAAGAAAACGCGACACTGGAATTTCCGCATATAATTTGTATATACTGCACACTTAATTCCACAGAATATTATTCCAAAAGAAATCCCCAAGATGTTTTGTAAGAAAAAAACTTGCAGTTTAGTTAGAGAAAGGACACCAACTCAACTGCGATGGTTATAGACGTTATAATCACAGTACACTTGTTAACAAGAAATTCGTAATTGTTTCAATTCCTACAGTATGGGGCGCATACTTTATAGTGATATTAATTTAAACATTCTCTTTGAAAAATTGAGCCTTTTCAGAACGTGTTAAACGTAAAGAGTTGCAAAACTTTTGCAACCTAAAGTTTGCCTCATAGCATGAGCAAACGTGTACTCTGTTAATATTGAAACTTTGAAGGAATACTATTTGCTGTGTTTATGTGTTGTTTCAGTGTATTTTTCCGAAAGGAAAGGTCTTACGCAGCCATAACAGCAGCATATTCTACAATACAATATGATAGCGAAAATTCCCGTTTCGCGTTTCTTTTTCCCTTCAGTATAGTTTATCATATTCTAGTTACGGCGATTGGTGGTTGGTTTGATGTTTACTTCAGATAAAACGTGAAACACTGTATCAGTATTGCTTTATTATATATAATAGTACATAGCAACAACTATTCAGAAAGGAGTTAGCGATTCCACGATGTCAGTGAAATATTATTAATGATAAGATGAAATTAAGAAACATGTTTATGTAGACCCACAAGTGCAACTGGATTGTTATTCTGTTTTAAATATAGAACATATACCATATCTTGTTTGTATTTGTATTTAAAGTCTGATTTGAACAAAACTTGCATAGACACAGTCTGCTGAGAACTGAAAAAAAAGAGTTAAAAGTTGTTGCTTTTCGTGTTATTTGTTGATATTTTTAGACTTTTTTGCTCTACCTACACATCTTTTTCAGGAAAAACTTAAATTATAAACACAAAATAACACGAATTTCATTTTTTGTGGGTTGTGCGGGTGGGGAGTGGGGGTACGGTGCGGGTGCTGGATTCTTTGGGGGGGCGGGGAGAATTTTTTTAAAAAAATCGTAGGACGGAGATATAGAGTCGAATGTAGAACGGAGAACTCAAGTTGTATGTAGAACGGAGAAATGGAGTGTGAATGTTGAACGAGAACTAAGTTTTGAATGTCGAACGGAGAACTGGAGTGAATGTTGAACGGAGAAACCCTAAGTTTGAATGTAGAACGGAGAACGTAGAACGCAGAGCCAACTTCACACACATGAAATAACGTCTTAAATACCTTAAGTAGTAGTAGTAGTAGTAGTAGCAGCAGTAGCAGTAGTAGTAGTAGAAACTGTATCTAATCTTTCCTTTTCGCAGTACGGAACATTGCTCGGCTTTTCCGTCAGTGGCAATTTGGCGTTCCGATTGTTTTACGGACGTCTTCGTCAGATTCGCAACTAGGAAATACCTATTACGGAAAATAACGAAGATTTCCTGTTCCACCTTGTCGTCTTGGCTCTAAGCTCTGTACTGAGTTCCCTAATATAAGAAGCTATATTTTTTATTACTAGTTTTGAAGACCTATCTTAGTTTTATCAAAAAAACATACAGAAGCCATACGTTGAGTATGTTTTGAAAAAGCTGTTTGGGTCGGATGGTGCTGACCCACCTACTTGCATGTAGAAACATGAGGAAAATGTAAAATATACTTCTTTCTTTGATTATGCAACACATTATGAATACATTGCACAAATGTATGATTTAACCTTTATAAGTACTCTTCAAAAGTTGAATTTTAGTTTTTTAGCAAGATTTTTTGGTTTGTTTACCTTGACAACCAATCAAAATTAAGAGATTCTGTGTTATAGCTCCGGATTTACCCTGGAACTTTTTCCCTGCCCGCTGATTGGTTGGTAATTGGTGTAGTCTGATCATGAAGAAACGCGATATTGTAAAACTACTTTGAAACATACTGTTTAAGGCTAACACTTCCCTTTCGACAAAATGCAACTTGATTGTTATGATGGCTAGGCGCAGCCAAATCAATTACCACGCTTCTCAACCATTTAGTGTAAGGGCGAATGAGCGAAGTTAGTTATTTAAATTGGCTCCAAATAGCCACCATAGTTTGCGGATGTAAATTTAGCACGTGCAGCAATACAAGTCTACGTGTCGTCTACATGTAGTACACGTGTATTAATATGTGTGCGTAAGGGCAAATGTTAGCATTAAAGGGACACATGGCAATATTGTTTAAAACTCACAGCGTCCCGTTAGTTTTTCTCTTCACTTGCATTTGTTTAATCATTAATATTAATTGTTAGAATAATTCAAAGCAATTTATTTTTTACATATTACGAACTTTTTATAATAGTGTATCAATAACGTATTTAAAAATATGGAAAAATATTGTAGAAAATTGAAATCTCATTTTTTTTATTTAATTATATGCAAGCAGTTTTAAAGTCAAAATGACGCAGGATAACTATATTGAGGAGCAAATTTTAATGTTTGAACCGAAGCATTGTGGTGTAGTGGTTATAGCATCTGCCTTGCATTCGGGAGGTCGTGGGTTCAAATCCCCTGACCGCGTCATACCAAAGACTTTAAAAATGGAGTAGTTACTTGAAACCCATGCCTGACAAGCAAATAATGGGTAGTGCTACGACTAATTGACCAGTGTCAGAATAATGTGACTGGGGGGTCTACTACGACGTGGTATTCCAGTGTGGCAGCACTATAAAAAAACCATTGAGTTCGCTGCTTCAAGTAGACATATCATCACATCACACAACAACACACAGATAAACCGAAGCATTGTGGTGTAGTGGTTAGAGTGTCTGCCTTGCATTCGGGAGGTCGTGGGTTCGAGTCCCCTGACCGCGTCATACCAAAGACTTTAAAATGGAGTAGTTACTTGAAACCCATGCCTGACAAGCAAATAATGGGTAGTACTACGTCTGGTCAACCCGGTTTCAGAATAATGTGTCTGGGTGGGGTATCATGTACTACGGCGTGGTATTACAGTGTGTCAGCACTATATCTGCTTCAAGTAGACTGTAGATAGATACATAGCACTACACCCAATCACTCACGCAATAGTCCAGACATAATGCCGAGTCAACGGGGAATTCTTCCCGGGAGATCATATGGTAGAGGGACTTTAAACCTTAGAAATCATCATCACAGATAAAAAGTCCAAACATTGTGCCTATAATCGGGTAGGACGCCTGTCGTTGGTGGAGGGACTATAATCCTTAGAAATACACACACACACATTTTAATGTTTGAATAAAACTCAAGATTGCCATGTGTCCCTTTAATTATAGTAAGTTAAAGGAACGGTTTTATTAAGGTGCATAAGGACGTGTCTGTGTTTTCTCCCATCAATACCAATTGAACCCCTTAAATTAGATTCCCTGAACAAACTGTTTTCACTGTAATTTGCTGTTATAGCGTAATAAACAGTGATAAAGTCGGAATATTATTTTTATTTGGTTTCATATAATCAAAATTTATGCAGAAAATAAAGTATATTTTCGCCAATGTTAACAATTCAGTAGGTTGAAATTTCTGTTTTTTAACATGCCATAACTTTCATTACCTATTTCATTACCCATTTCAAAAAACAACAACTCACTATCTAAGATAAAGGGAATGTAGGCAGGAAAACATGGGAAACGGTGAAAGATTTATCAAAATCGGATGATAAAAAATGAAGATATGATGTTTTGAAAGTCAGTATCTTAAACGTTTCTTGAATGTTTTTCGACGACTTCCAAGTGTTTGTACTTTGTCGAACTGTAATAGTTTGTACTTAAACGAAGCCGTTGTTTGTAGGTGAATGGGTCCTATTGTATGCACTGACACGTAGTGCGTGTATGATTCATCTTGTATATTTGGAAGATCGCCTATCAGAAAATGCAAAGCTATACAAGACATTACATGCTTGAGGCATGTTAACGATGATAATAATTTACCTCGTCTGCTGAAGCTGACGTTTTGTTTAGTAAGCATTTTAATCATGCTGTTATTAGTCCATGTCGGTTTTAACCATCTGTCTGCCTGTGGTATGTCCGTCCGGACGTCTGTCTGTCATGTGATTGTGGATAATAAAAAAAATCAGTTGTATTAAAGCAATAAAGGGTAATTAAAAGCAATTATGTCTGTCTCTCTGGCTACCTGCCTCCCTGTCTGTCTGTCTTTACGTTCATCCGTTCGTTCCTTCGTTCGTCCGTTTGCCTGTCTGTCTGTTCGCCTATCACGTAAAGTAGATACTGTGTTTTCGGATATCTTATTGCTTTTGTGTGTGTGTGTGTGTGTGTGTGTGTGTGTGTGTGTGTGAGAGAGAGAGTGTGTTTTCCAGGTGTATTAAAGGCAATAAAGGACATTTAAGAGTTATGTACGTGTAAAAAGTATGAAACCTCCAATTATTTCCCCCATAGTATGTCACATATTAATGGTATGCTGCAACTTCAACTCAAGTATGGATACGCAGCAGCGTAAATGTCGTATAAAAACATACTTTTCCACTTGGAAAACCACCGGAAAAAGGGTACAGCTGTTTTCATTCATAGTTGCTCACATAGCTTAAGTATAGATTCAGAATTTGGAAAATGTTCAACAATGATCTAGTAAAACCTATCAATACAATTCTTATACATAAAACAGCAAAATCGAATAGAAATGGGCTATTATCGACTACTTATAATGCTCATTTCAATCAAAAAAGAGGTATTACTTTTTATTATAGGTTTACCACCACTAATTACATGTAAGCCTCCGAGGTGAAGTCAAATGTAGTTCCTATAATAAAAAGTAATCCCTCCTTTTCTGATGAAAACGGGCATTATAAGTAGTGGAAAACTGCCCATTTCTTTTCGATTTTGTTGTTGTTTGTCTAAGAAGCGTATTAATAAGTTTTACTGGATCACTGATGAACATTTTCAAAAAACAGCTGTAGCCTTGACCTGTTTAGTAAACAAACAAGAACTTTCTTACATGTCTTGTGACCCCACTTTTCTGGTGAATTTTCAAGTGGAAAATTAGTTTTCTATATGAACATAACACTGCTGCATTACCCATACTTGAGATGAATTGCAGCAAATCATTAACATGCGACACTTTAACATTGGTGTCTATGGGGAAAATTATTAGTGGTATAATACCTATAGGAACTACATGCGATTACACCTCGGGGGTTTATATGCAATTGGTGGTGGTAAACCAAAACAAGTCAGAGTCACAAAGGCAGTCAAGTTATTTTATTTTTGGCAATATATCCTCAGTTCAGTGTTATCAATAACGTCTCAAATTTCAGTCAACATATCCTAAATGAACATGGTTATTTGTTATGTTATAGGTAATCTAATCCAATCAGAAACCACCTTACAATCTGATTATCAGCCCCAAAACGAGCAGTGGTATCTTGCGATTGAGGATATACGCATCCAGATTGTTATAAACATGGGCAGGTGTTTCAAGGATATGAGGGTTTCTAGGCTATTGTTTTTTTTTGTATTATATTTACACGAGCATATTTGTGTTTTACTTATATTGCCTATTGATGCTGCCTTGTTGGTTACAGATTAGATCATGGCGGGGATTTCTTTATTTTCACTGTCCTGTTTTAATGGGATGACAGTAGGGTAAGTGTGAGGTTTGGTGCACCCTAGAACCGGTTTAAACCCCCAGTGGCCTACTTTGCCACTGACCGTTCCAAGGCGGTAGCCTTATTGTCAACCCGTTTGTGTTTGTGATGTCGTTTGCATTTATTATTGCTTTTGCCTTCTTGTTTGTCTGTTTGCGTGTTTGTTTCTGGGTTTTGTGGTTGACTGTCCTCCGTGAATGCTACTTTCCCTGTCCGATTTTTTTATATTTCTTTTTATATGCAAATGCAATGTGCTAGATTGGTGGTAAAAAACAACAGTCAAATATAATAAAACATGTTATTTAAAGTTTTAACAACGATGCAAATATTCGTTTAATTGTATAGAAACTAAGAGAAAATTAGATTATATTATACCCAGTAGCCACCAAAAACATGGCATTAAACTGTGCAATGTAACTGATGAAGACCGGTATCAGACCATCTTCCAATCATCACTGAGTTTGCTTTCCTACAGATGCAGAATATATTGTCATTGGACGTCATGAAAATAAATGTGTAAACATGTCTATAATTTGATGAGAAGTGATGATGAATTACACACAAATAATAATAATTGGCAAACTATTAAACAGTTATTAGCCTCGATTGTGTTTATTGATGCATGGCTTTTCCAAGATGTCGGGAATAATGATTTGCTTTTGTATAATGTAAAACAAAGATTACATGATAACTTTATTCAAAAAATGCACCCCTTTAGAAAATTCTAGCAAAGCAAATTTCTACACATTGATAGTAGATGACTACGTTTTGAAACTTCAGTTATATGTAATATACAGAATATAGATTACGACTATATGTAATATACAGAATATAGATTACGACTATATGTAATATACAGAATATAGATTACGACTATATGTAATATACAGAATATAGATTACGACTATATGTAATATACAGAATATAGATTACGACTATATGTAATATACAGAATATAGATTACCACTTCCATCTCATAACTTACAAGTAGAATCTTTAAAAGCAGATATACAAATCGAACAGGAAACGTAGCATTCAAGGACAACAGTCAACCACAAACACGCACAGAAACAAAGAACAGCTATATATTAAGATGAATAAAAGCCAAGATAAGATATCACAATCACACAAGGGTTGACAATGGGGCCTTGTAACGGTCAGTGGCAAAACGTTCAGTGGGGGTTAAAACCAGGTTCTAGGGTGCACCAAACCTCACCCTTTTGCCATCCCAATACAGGGGACAGTGTAAATAAAGATATCCCCGCCAGATTATAATCTCTAACAAACAAGGCAGCGTTAATAGGCAATATAAAGAAGAACACATCGATAATCATGTATATATAATATTAAAAAAACATAGACAGCCATCAAGTAAGTACTCATTGACTTGGCAGAAGCCAGAGCAACAAGAAAACAACCCTTTATGGTACGACAAGACAATATTAAAGACAGACATTAAATGCTGATTTAGATAGACGTCATCATAGGTTCCATAATCTTTACGGTCATCGCACAATCAAAGAGGAAAGCATAGTTGAAGATGGCATAAGCCGAATAGCATAACAATAAATGAACGAAAATGTATAACATGTGCAAAACTAGAAAATGAATAACACTTTGTCATTGAATGTTCATTATATAATGAGATAAGAAAAACATGTACCAAGAAATATTACTGGAAAATACCAGGTATATTTTAACGAACGTATAAATAGTGAAAATTAAAAATTATAAACATTCTCAGTATCTTTGTTTCTAAAGCCGTTGAGATAAGATCGCTACATTTGTTAGGTAATAGTAATTAGTGTCCACAATACATTTTTTATTGTTTTGCTTTCTGTAAAAAGGCGAAATAAAGTTATCTAGGACTTAAATGCGTGTCACCATCTCCACATATACGTATTATGCGATAAAAAAAGCTGAATTAAAAAAGTATAATATAAATAATAATAATAATAATAATAATATCAATAAAATAAATGATTCACTATATATTCATTGAATAGCTATTATGTATGCTTTACAATTATATACTGAAAGGAAAAAGAAACGTGTAATCACAAAAATGCCTATACTACAATATTATATACACCTAATTAAACGTAATTTTCCAGATATATATCAACGTGTTTTGTACAAAATGGGGATATAACTAATTACAGAAAGGACAACTCTGTCCTGTAATAGACCTTTTAATCAAAGTATACTGAATATATATCAATTTTATATCTTTAAGGCGTTCTCCTTAACTATTACTACAATAAACAATATCTCTATCTGAAACTGTTTTAAAACTCATGATCCAGTGATTTCATCCATTAAAATGTATTTGGCAAGCGGGTGCTACGTGCAGTTTAATTTATTTATTTTGTATGTTCCATTTGTTTTGATCATCAATACAGAACGGAGAGTTCAGTTATAGCTTCGAGGCCATTTATATAAGGGAAATCATCTTCTTTTTTTTCACAACTGCATTAACACAGGTCATATGCTTATCATTTAACCAATCACATTTGTAATTTCGTGTTTATCCGACATAGTAACATTTAACTGTTTTCACCAGCAGTCGTTTATTTGCGAGGAACTATTATTTACATTATCAATTTTAATTATTTCTTTCGTCAATTTTTTCGGGAGACATTTCAGTTAATACTAATTACTGTTTATTAAATTATTTTCTAACGCTGACTATTTCCGTTTTTAGAGCTAGTATTCTTATAAGGATGTTTTAAGCTTCAGGTTTTAATTATGCCGTAACTTGTACTTTAATCATCAAAAATAGAACATGGCCACACAACGTGATTGAATTAAGTGTAATAGTTTGTATTGCGGTACTGTTTGTCACTTTTTTTTTTTTAAGTTTTCAGTTTTCAAATTTAATAATTGAACCAGTTGTACACTTGATTAAACCCATGATCAGGAAATAAACATACACAGTTGTGAATAATAAGTACTAATGAGTAATACTAATAATATTACAACTGTTACGATTATACTTTTATAAAGTCACTGAGTGTAAATAATGTTATTTCTTATGATATTTTTCAGAATTATTTCTTCCCAGTGCATGTGAGCGGATGAGTTATCCGTCCGTGGCGTGTATATGGAAATTTACATAGAGACAATTGTAAATACAATAATAGTTTCAGTTTCAGTTTTATTCAAGCTCAAACATATATACAGTTTCATATTAGGAATGGACAAAAGCATTCACGCTGTCAAAATGAAATAATACTTAAAGGGAATGTAGCGCCGCAACCAATAAAGCTTTATTATTGACAGTTCTTAAACTTAAAAATGGTGAAAGAATTATCAAAATCGGACGATAAACAAAAAAGATATGACCACTTGAAGGTTGTTCTAAAACGGAAATGGGGCCGCCATTTTAGAACTATGATGTCATAGTTCCAAATTACCATATATGGAATATTGACAAATAGCATTTAAAGCAAAGAAAAGCACTGCACATGAATGCAAAACACATTACTGGTCATATAAAGCATTATTGCCATTCAGTATACATATTTTCCATACAGTTGTTGTCATTTTGCCCCTATAAATCAATAAATGTTCATATTTATAAATATTCCATATATGGTCATTAGAACTGTGATGTTATAGCTCTCAAAAAGGCGGCTTCCATATCCGTGTCAACAGAACATTCAAATGATCATATCTTCTTTGTTTATCATCCGATTTTGATAATTCTTTCGCGTTTATTCAATTTTTTCAGAACTTTCAATAATACAGATGGATTGGCTGTGGTGCTACATTCCCTTTAAATAATTAATACATCACAGGGAATAATGTTTTAAAAACATTAATCGCTTAGAAATGGGCAGTTTTTCCCTACTTATAATGCCCGTTTTCATCAAAAAAGGAGGGACTACTTTTTATTATAGGAACTACATTCGACTACATCTCGGAGGCTTACATGTAATTAGTGTTGGTAAACCTAAAGAGTGCTAATATATTTTTTCTTTAAAAATGTTTTAGTGCATTTTCCTGTTATGTTTTGGCTATAACTGTATTCTGGACACGTTGTTGATATTTGAAAATACAGCTCATCATGTTTTTTATATAAATTTCAGAAGTGAAAGTAGACAGTGTGTGAAATTGCAAGGAAATAATGAATAGATATATCACGTTTGCCCTCCATTTTCAACCGAGTTTTAACCGGGCAGTAACCGGGAAATCGATCGGGGAATAGCATCGCCCACGTAAATGAATGAAACTAACTACAATTCCGTTTTTAGATATCTTAAGTCGTATTCGAATGGCACGTTGAAGCTTTATCGCGACTTTTTATTAATTGTTGAGATATTTTATCATGCTTTTCATTTCTATATTCGTGAAATTATGTCGTCTTAAAAGAGAAATTATCACGACAAGTCCCAATAAAATGACCATAAAGTCAAGATAATTTATGTCAACTTAAATTAAGTGCATGGCTGTCATGGCAGCCACATGCTATCCAAATGTGATATTTTAAATCAAGATATGTTGTTTTACTAAAATCATTATGTAGATGAATTGTACAGTCGAACTGTTCTTTCGATTCATACGGCCGCAAATAACGCGTGTGGATCATTAAAGGAATGCCTAGGGCCAGAATAATTCATCTTGCACAAACTACAAGTTATCTTAACGTAAATTCAAAATTATCCAGGAAAACACAATATCTGATGTAATAGTAAATTATATAACCAGCTCGAACAAAGAGCGGAGTTGGTTGATTCGAAAACATTTTGGCAAAACTAATTAAATAAAAAAAACACGCTCACATCTCATACGAGACATAAAGTTTCTACGGCATCTAACGAGATTGCTAACAAAGTCAAAATATACTAAGAACGTGTTTTATTTCTTTTATTTATATATATATATTTATTTTTTTATATTTTCATTTTTGTTTTTTGACAAATATTTAGACAATAGTAATTGATACTCATATGGATAGCTTTTTAAAATCAAATGCACATGCTGCCGATGAGATGCTCAGCGGTCCTGTAGAGTATTCAGACGTACATGTAGTCATTCCTTAAATACGTATTGAGATAGGTAAATAATCATCTACTGTGCATTTCAGGGTACCTATGCGTCGAATATGAATATGATTTTATTACTTTCTATATGTTTTCATACCTGATATGATTGAATAGAATGAAAACGGACGCTCCTGAATCTGTTTTCAACCTTCGCGTAGCCATCCTGTAAGCTTCGCAAAGCCAAATGTTGAACTCCCATGTTTACATGTAATTTTATTGACAGCCGAAAACCAAAATGGCAACGTCGGAAGATTCCATTTTTCTAGGGTAGGGTGACTTAAAAAATCAGTTGCCCAACAATGGTGTAAATTACAAATTATAACCGCACTATACTATTTAACTACCCTTTATTTGCTAGATATAATGGTTTAATTTCAAAATAAAGGTTAAGTATTATTGATTGCCGGAGGTGCTGAACATTGAACAACAACACCACCCTGCATAACCTACGTTTTACTTGGTACATCTGAACCCTAGAAACAGACATGCGCAGACGACAATTTTTAAAAATAACGTCACCATGTTGTTTTAATTTTTACAATGGAAACAATGGGGTCAAAATGAATTTTAGGCTTTGTGAAGCATACCGGATGGCTATGGCAGGCTTGCAAACAGATCCAGGAGCGTCTATTTTCATTCTGTCTAACCAGATCAGGAATGAAAACATAAAGTAAGCAATAAAAAAAAATCTCGATTCATATTTGACGCACAGGCATCCTGAAAAGCACATCTAAGTTACGTATTGACTTTTATAATGCTAACCCCTCTTTACTTTCTCCGAGACCTAGGTTTTCTTTTCGTAATTTCAATTCAATTCAATTCAATATCTTTATTTCCTCCATGCAGGAGATTATGAAATACAATACTATGAATAAAATTAGTACAACATAATCATGACAAAATATCATATGAGAGAGAGATATATTAAAATATACATTTACACAGATGTGAGAGAGATTAATATATACATTTAAACAGATGTTTACATAATTGTAATATGTAGTAGAAATATTACCAATCGTGCGCTGTGCACCGAGCTCATATGCAAACTAATTTAACACTAGCAATAAGTTCTTGGCATTTTTCGAGTTTCACTTAACTTTTTTTTAAATGACAACATATTACATATTCTGAGTGAAGAATATAAATTTGTCAATACAGACACTCGCAAATCTTGATGCGAGATGATAGAACTGATTGTACGATTCATTGTCAATATCTGTCCGAGGCGGCTCTCCGAGGACTTTACATGTGAACGATAATGGCTCGGAAGTATCTAACTCATATTTTAGATTAGGGATTGCATCCTTATTAACGTCATGTAAGAATTTAATTCTCATATTAAGTGTAAAATGTACATTCTGAAATAATATGCAACGCTCTTATTAGGAAGGGTGTTTGACAAACTACACAACATGATACCTGTCCTAAAGGCGTCTCAACCCATAGGCGGGCTATGTTATTTGCTATTGCAAGATCAGTTCTATTGGACGGTTTTGTCCAGAGTAAGGCAGGTTTTATTTCCGGATAAATCCTCCTGAACATCGTAAAATCCGGGTCGCTGTTAACCCCAGATAGCCACGAGAGCGATTCCATCGTTTGGATAGATTGTTTCACTTGATTTCGCCATATTTTTCTTGGCAATGGCTGAGGACCTTTCCTTAAATCATTTACAATATATTGAAAGTTATATTTGTAGAGAATTTTGCATATATCAGGTGTACCGTGCTCGCTGAAGTAATGAATTGTACATAACGGCGAATAAAAATTGTATAAATTGTATGGCACAATGTATCCGGAGACAGCTCAGTGGTTAGAGCGCTGGTACGGTTAACCAGAGACCCTAGGTTCGAGTCCCGGTTGAGGAACGATTTTTTCACCAACTGTTATAATTGTGGTGACGAGGATGAAATCAAATATAACAGGTGGTGAAATATGTGTCCCTCAACCGGGACTCGAACCCAGGGTCTCTGATTTACCGTACCAGGGCTCTAACCACTGAGCTTTCGAGGACACATGGTTAGGAATCTATTATTCACCATTTACCTGTACCCGATTACATACACCCCCACCAGGAATTCGTCCCTGAATTTCTAGTGGAGGTAACTCAAGGCCGGCTGTCAGACTTTTTTCATACTGTTTCATGCTAACAGACACGGTCCTGGATCCCGGACGAGCCCCCTAATATAACAGGTGGCGAAAGAAAATCGTTCCTCAACCGGGACTCGAACCCAGGGTATCTTGTTTACCGTACCAGGGCTCTAACAACTGAGCTATCGAGGACATACGGTTAGGAATTGATTATTCACCATTTACCTGTACCCTGTTATACAAATATCACTCGGTGCACTACTTTCAAGGCTGGGGTAGACAAAAAGCAGAACAAACTGCCAACTATGTACTGGATTCCTAAGTTACATAAAAATCCTTATAAGGCCCGCTCTATTTCGAATTCTAGTGCCTGCACCCCCATAAACATCTCCAAACATGATAGTTTAGAAAAATACCCCCACACAAGCATTATAGAGGTATAATAGATCTAACTTGCCAGTAGCCCGACTAGAGGTCTAGTTTAGAAAAATACCTCGGCACAATCATTTTAGAGGTATAATAGATCTAACTTGCCAGTAGCCTGACTAGAGGACTAGTTTAAAAAATACATCCACAAGCATTTTAGAGGTATAATAGATCTAACTTGCCAGTAGCCTGACTCGAGGTCTAGTTTAGAAAAAAAACACAAGCTATATACAACCTTACACATCACCTTATCAAAGACAAGCTTTTTGCTCTTATTCAAAAAACATTCGCTAGGGAAAATACTACATTTTTGGCCTGTCATAATATTAAAGCGTTTTTCACTAACAGCTGTTTAGACAATTATACTATGTGGACTTGCCAAGAAGTTTGTGAAGCACTCATCTTCCTATTAGATAATATTTTCGTAAAGTATGGAACGACCTTTTATAGACAAATTGTTGGTATCCCTATGGGTACGAACTACGCACCACTTGTCGCAGATTTGTTATTATTTTGCTATGAAAGAGATTTCATGTTGAGTCTTTCACCAGATACCCAGAAAGATGTTATTGAAGCCTTTAATGACAACTCTCGGTATCTGGATGACATATTAAACATTGGCAACCTTTTCCTTTCTACTATGATTAATTATATATACCCTAAATAACTTCGAACTTAACAAAGCTAATATGTCTGATACTAACGCTTCTTTTCTTGATTTACATCTCTCCATTGAAAATGGTGAAATAATTAGCAAAATATATGATAAGAGAGATGCTTTTAATTTTGATATTGTTAATTAGCCTCATTTAGATGGCGATGTTCCCCGAGCAACTTCTTATGGGGTCTATGTGTCTAATCTTTTTCTAGTGGTTGTACTCGAGTTGAGGACTTTAATATTCGTAATCTTTGTATAACTAACAAGCAACTCCATCAGGGTTACCGTTACCATAAACTTCGTAAACCTTTGCAAAAATTGTATTATCGTAACCCTGATCTTCTTTCCAAATATAAAAGTAATTTAAGAACTGTTCTGCGACAAGGACTATCACAACCTGACCTCTATGGTGACGTAATTTACAAACTTCGTAAAATCCTTGGTCATGATCACTTTCATACTGTCTTTGTTAAACAGACTCAATAAAACCGAGTCTGCTGCTTTATTCTCTTAATTGTGTTTGATGCTCCCAAAGGATCACCTTCATCAGTATTTATTGTTAAAAGTTTTATCAAAAGAGGTTATGACGCTATCATTTTGCAAAGCACTGCATTCGTAGTGGTGGACCCATTCACAGTTCGCCGCTATGCTTTCCTCTTTGATTGTGCGATTACCTGACAGGTTATCGACCCTATGACGACGTCTACCTAAAGCCCAAAAGGACGGTGACGTTTGATGTGTGTCTGCAGTATTGTCTTGTCGTGCCCTCAAGGGTTTATTCTCTTGTTGCTCTGGCTTCTGCCAAGTCACTGAGTACCTTCTTTGTGGCTTTCTAGGCTAATGTTGTTTCGTATTTATATATACACGAGCATGTTTGTGTTTTACTTATATTGCCTTATAATGCTGCCTTGTTGGTTAGAGAATAGTTCATGGCGGGGATTTCTTTATTTACACTGTCCCGTTTTATTGGGTTGACAGTATGGTAAGTGTGAGGTTTTGTGCACCCTAGAACCTGGTTTAAACCCCCAGCGGCCTTTATTTGCCACTGACCGTTCCCAGGCGGTAGCCCTATTGTCACCCTTTTTGTGTTTGTGATGTCTTATTTGGCCTTTTGTTCATCTTTATATTTGTTCTTTGTTTTTGTGTGTGTTTGTGATTGACTGTCGTCCTTATATG
Organism: Cyrtodaria siliqua; assembly: GCA_037043455.1. Lineage (NCBI taxonomy): Eukaryota > Metazoa > Mollusca > Bivalvia > Adapedonta > Hiatellidae > Cyrtodaria > Cyrtodaria siliqua. Next base: position 18,642 of record JAWPHD010002484.1, read on the forward strand.
CTGATTTTTTTGTTCGATTTTTATATCTATATTTACGGAAGAAAATCAATCGTTCGCAACTTTGTAGAAGAACCATGCAAGTTATAGACCAGTACATTTTCATCCGTTATCTATTAAGTTAAAAAGTAAAATCATTAAATCTTCAAAATCATTTGTTGTATGTTACATGTTATTTGTGTAAGGAGTGTAGAGGTGTGGCCCTCCCGACCCTCATGAATCTATTACCAGGTGAATAGATCACCATTAATCTGGTGAATGAGATTTAAAAAATCCTAAATGGACAACAGTACGTCTAATTATCATTCCAAACAGTGACTCTGATCTATCATTAAAATATTATAGTAATTAAAGAACTTTTATGCTGACGCGATTTACAAACTTTGTTAGATCCTTTGTCAGGATCACTTTTATACAAACCTAAACAAATTTATTAGATGATCAATCAAACTAGTGTATGAGCCTATCATCTTGCAATGCAGTGCATGTTAAGTGGTAGACCCATTCTATATATGTCCTAATCTGTGCTTTCCTCTTTGATTATGCGATGATTCGACATAGTGTGGATACTACGATGACGATATTTTCAATCTTGTCTTGCCATGCCCTAACGAGTTATGGCCTTGTTGTTCTGGCTTCTAGACACATTACAAAAGTATCTTCATCTGCTGTTACAACAGTTGTACTGCTCCGTTAAACATGACTATCCGTGATTTTGCTATTAACAAAAAGACAGTTCAGTATTAATTTATTTCAATCTACTCGTGAAAGGCTGTACCAAGTTCAACATTTTGCTTGAACTAAAACCTTTGTCTCAACACCTGACACTTGTGTATCCCTTGCAATAATTGACAAACTATCATTCAGATTTCTGTCAAGTCCTACGTCGATATAAAAAAGATTGACACTACTACTCAAAAGTTGGTCTCAATATCTCTTGAAATTATTCAAACTACTTCGAAGTTCAAGGAGGTTCCTGAATGGACGACAGCTCCGCCGTTTATAATAATAGATTTTCACTGGGACTATGTGACATACCTTCATTGATACGCCAGACGACAGAGTGAGTACCTTTACGATGACGTCACCTAAATCCTGAAAATGATGGTAACGTTTATTGTGTCTTCAATCTTGTCTTATCGTGAGCTTAACGTTTTATAATCTTCTTGCTCTGGCTTCCAGACACATAACAAAAATATCTTCACCAGCTATTAAAAAAATGTCCATCTACTCGTAAACCGTCGGGCAATCTATAACGAATGAATGAATGAATGATGTTTTACGGCACGTCGACACATAAATAGGTCATATTGTGCGCAAAAACTGAAGAAAGATGAAGAAATGAAGTAGTAATTGAAAATTAGTTTATATGTATAAAGATAATTTTTTTACAAATAAGGGATGATATGGTAGTAATATAAACTATGTGTGTAAATCAACAAATGCCCGTAAACGGGTATATAAAAAAATATATATATGATATCTTTCAGGATATCTAACACAAGACTAAAAGCTATAGTATCAAATAACTCTTTCATAGTATTAACATTGTAGTACCTTTGACGCATAGGATCAAAGTCTACACATTCCAACAAGATGTGTTTGACCATTAACGATGCGAAGCAGGGTATACATCCTGGTAATTGCTCAGCTTGTAATAAATATGGATGAGTATAACTTGTATGCCCTATCCTGCACCGGGCTGGGACAACTTATTCTCGACGAATGGGTCTACTAGAAGAGCGCCATTCTCCGAGTAACGGTTTAATTGAATGTAGTTTATTGTTAACTGACAAATCCCAAGCGGCTTTCCAAGAGCTGTCTATGATCTTTCTTGTCGTGCCCTTAATGGTTTATTCTCTTGTTGCTCTGGCTTCTGCCAAGTCATTGAGTACCTTCATTGTGGCTTTCTAGACTATTGATTTTTTGTATTATATTTACACGAGCATATTTGTGTTTTATTTATATTGCCTATTGATGCTGCCTTGCTGGTTAGAGATTAGATCATGGCGGGGATTTCTTTATTACACTGTCCTGTTTTAATGGGATGAAATAAATAGGGTAAGTGTGAGGTTTGGTGCACCCTAGAACCGGTTTAAACCCCCAGTGGCCTTTGTTGCCACTGACCGTTCCAAGGTCCTATTGCCAACCCTTTTGTGTTTGTGATGTCGTTTGTATTTTTTATTACTTTTGCCTTCTCGTTTGTCGTTCTTGAATGCTGCTTTCCCTGTCCGATATTTGTATCTTTCTTTAGGAATACATGTGTTAATACAATTTTTAAAATCAGTATAAGGTAATTTGGAATTAGATATATGTAAACCTAATTCTGCTTTAGCAGCACTATCAGCTCTATCATTACCACGTATTCATACATGGCTTGGAAGCCAGCAGAAAATAATAACATTATCAACTATAAGAGAATTGTACTTTTCTAAAAGTTGAAGCACAACTGGGTTATCATGTTTCATATTACCCAGTGCTTAAAGAGATCATCATCAGATTCCTGAATATAGTTTAAGGCAAGTTCAATTTCAATTGCCTTAAGTTCAGCTGAAAAGATAGAGGCCTTGTCAGGCAAGCGGCTCATTAAGCTGTGTTTGTGAATAACAGCTGCTGCAGCTACCTTATCTCCATCTTTAGAACCATCTGTGTATATATGTTGAAAGTCATCTATAATAACAGCTCTTCACTGGGGTTATGTGACATATTGTCACGAACAAGAATGAGCAGTCACTTAGTTGTTACCTATATTTATCTAAATGTTTACATGAATTGTTGTATGTATGTCTAAAGCGTACATGCAGTGGATTATTTGATGCAAATTCATTTATAATGAAATTTTGACTGTTTTCTGTCGACGGTTTTACTGGGGAACCCTTCAGGAAGAGTCTGTGATAGTATATACGCAAACTCTGGGAGTTGAGCTGAGATCAGATTTCAATATTCTTCAATAAAGTTGAATATATTTGTGAGAGGATTTACTTATTATTGTGCTCATTCAAAATAACAGTGAAATTGGAACTTTGGACTGAACCAGAATTATTGGAAATTAATTTAGACTGAAAGGACACTTACCGTTTTTGATTAAAGAGACACTTAATGTTTTTGATTAAAGAGACTCTCACTGTTTTGGATTAAAGACACACTTACTGTTTTGGATTAAAAAGACACATACTGTTTTGGATTATAGATACACTTTCTAATGTGAATTAAAGGAACATTGGATGATTTTATTTGGACTTAATTGAAAAAGTGGATATTAAAAGAAAACTGGATTTGTGTATTCTGTAAGTGAATATTTCATGTAAATAAATTTGTAAATTATATAATTTTGTGTGGATGGTTTTGATTTCTTTCCTGTTACATTTCCTGTTACATTTTACTCGTAACATAGTCCATACATTAAATTTTCCTTAAGACGTCAGAGCACTTGATATTAACTACTTTTCGTGGTAAAAATTATTCCTATATCACACTGTCGTGCTTAACATAAAATAAAAAAAAGAGAACAGAGATTACAGTATTTTTTCATCGATATATCTATTGATGTTTCTGACTTTTTGTTTGACTTTTTTATGCGACAAAAATAACGCATTGGTCTTCTTGCTTGAAATCTACAGCTGCTAAAATTGTGTTGCGGTCTCATTATCCTTTTTGTGATATACAAAGAGTAGTGTTATTGTCTTGAACTAAAAGGCCTCAATGATGCGTAACAATCTGCTACTCGTATCCATATCATCGCTATTGTATCGACATTTAAATGGTATCATCAAGGAATGGATCGACTCCCAATTCTTTAAATATAGTATCCAGACTTTATTTTGGATGAGAACAATTAATTGTTGTGCATTTGAATCGAACTCATATTAATCTCGTTTTCCGTTTAATATTCACCACTGGAATCTCAGATTGTTCTACAAGGCGATATGGTTCTGGAACTGAAACCATTTATCTGCTTATAGCCATTGGATCTTCGGCCAATCATACTGTCCAACCATCTCCCTTTACCTGCGCATTGTTTTATTTATGCGTTTGGTCAATCGATTGCTGAAAACATTCTGTATAGGTTCGGTTTATACATTTGCAAAATTAGCCTTCATGTATTCTGCAGCAAATAGTATGTAGTACATACGTGCTGTCATATCTGAACATGTCAATTACATGAATTAAATATTTCTCTCTTTGCGTGCGTGCGTGCGTTCATAGTAAGTACTATACAATTCAAAACCTGTTTATATACATAACTGATATTGAGGACATTCTTCAAATGATATCAACTTATTTTCATCATTTTTTTGTGATACGTGTATGTTTTTAACTTGGAAAATGAACATGTTTGTCTTAAATCAGCCTTCGAGTCTGATCTGGGTTTACAATGAACGCAAAGGCTATTATAGTCGTGCTTAGCGGGTTAATGGTTCAGGTGTCCGTTTAATGAACTTTGTAAGAACATTCCTTCGCAGCAACTTGCATATAAAACTATTGAACATTTAACATATTATTAATGTTAAGCACTGTTTCTTTTACGCACATCGCCTATTTTACTTTTCTCTCAAAGTTGTTTCAAACAATGTATGCATTCATTATTATAATATACGGTTAAACATTTAAAAGCAAAGCCTTGGTCCTTGATATTTTCAGAAAATTGTTAGAACATTCCATTAATATAAGTTATGACCATATAGATGAGCAACACACTGCAAGTTTAGTGGTTGATCCTTTACAATTCGCCACTTGGATTGTGCGATGACACGACATATTGCGGACCCATTGATGGCATTTACCTAAATCCTGAAAAGACAGGTAGCGTTTAATGTTTGTCTTAAATCATGTCTTGCCATGCCCTTAAAGGTTTGTTCTCTTGTTGCTCCTGATATATATATATTATGGGTGTTCTGGCTCACAAGTAAATTATTATATTACCTCTTAAATCAGCATATCTAAAAAACATCCTACCGAACAACGTTAAAAGTCAAAAAAAAAAACTTGCACAAGTATCTACCTTCACTCACCTTACTTTTTTACAAAACTTTTGAAAGGTACCCTGAAAATTAAAAATTAAAAATCAAGATACAAACAATTAAACTATAAATACACAATACGTCTTAATCTTAAACACTCTTTATTATAATGGAGGGTTGGTTTTATAATTTACTTTAATGTTAAGTTGCTGTAGCGTACTTTAAGCTCGTTTTAATCAGCTGTAATCCACTTTAGTGCTGCTATACTTCCCTATTGTTCTGTTGTAAACCACTTTAATGCTGTTTTTAGCATTGTTACAAGCAATTTATTTCATTATAGCCCATTATAGCATGTTTTGGTCTTATACTCCACTGCAATCCATTTTAGTTCTCCCGCAACCCATTTTAATTCTGCTGTAATCCATTTTATTGTTATATTTAGCTCAGTATAACACATTATAGCTGGTTTTAATTTCATACTCTATTTTAATTTAATTTTTTTTATACATATACAAGAAAAATGGGAAAAACAAAACTTTCTTTGGAAGACATAGAGGAGATAAAAAAATCAAAAGGTGTTTTGTCTGCGTCAGAGATACAAAAAAAGTATAATATTGGTTGGGGGATATTGCAAAGATTATGGGATGCAAAAACTATAGTAGAAAGGATTACAAAAGAGTCTCCAGACTCTCCTAAAATACAAATAGAACCATACGTTCCACAGAGAGAAGTTGTTGTAGAAGATTTTTATGCAAGATTAGGGCAGATAGAGACAAAGATGGATAGACAAAAAGAACTAATGCAAAATATACTGGATTCTCTGGATGCTGAGTCAGATACACAGTCTATACTGGAAAAAGAAAATACAGAATCCTATAAACTGGAAGACGTAACCAAGACTATGCAAGAATACACAGATTTTACCAAAACAGTTGTATATTGTGCCATTACTGGTTTTGCTGTATGGCAAGTGCTATGTAAAACTTGGAAGCATGTAGAGACCAAACCAGAAATACCACCAACAAAACCAAGTATTTTTAAAAAAGTACCAGACCCGTTTAATTTTTAAGGAGCTGCAACAGATTTTTGACGACGTAATTCATTGGAAATTATAGAATAAGCTATTATAAACTTAGATATTACAACATGGGTTATTTTTGAGTTCCATGCTTTTACGGCTTATTCTTTCATGTAGATAAAAATATCTTTGGTAGATGATAATTGTATACTACATGTACGGAAAATATGAAAAAAAAGACATAATAACATAGTTTGCAGCTTGTTTCTTTTTGTTTTGTTTTATCTACCTTTATCGTTTCGTTTGCAGTCTTCCTTTATGAGCATCGGTTGGAAGAGTTCAGAAGAACTCAGAAGAATTAAAAAGAGTTCAAACTAAAAATCAGATTAAACCGGATTAAAAATACTTATACCAATTACTAAAATTATTGATTTCAAATTTAAAAAAATAAAAAAAGCCTATTTGAGAAGAGTTTTAAAAGAGTTAAAGTGATTTAAAAATGATTCAGGAGAACTAAAAAGAGTTAAAGTGATTTTAAAATGATCTAGAAAAACTGACCTAAAATCCAAACTAACTCGGAGTGATTTTACTGTTAGCATTATTAAAATTGTTGTCAGTATTACTACCACTAGCACAAGTAATACAAACAACAACTTTAACCAAACAAAACCAAACCAAAAACCAAACTAAGGGTTGTAACCGTATGCATCCGTAGCAACCCCGCAATCTCATACACGTCTTTTAGCATAAAAGGGACTTAAGGAAACCTTACTAACTGTAACTCCGTAAATTTGATGTTTCACAGTTCTTAAAAGGTTCATATCGTGCGTGTAAGTTGTTTTATCAAATAAGCATTTTTCATAATGTTCAAAGTTAATATTCTTCATAAGCACATATTCCTTTATTCCTTTTCCTTTTTTTATCAACTTTTCATCAGCCTTTAAAACTCTATATAATTTAGGTCTTAATCCAATATATTTTGCCATTACACTCATCTTTCATTTTTCCTAAAACTTTAGCATTATGCTCACTAAAATAAGGAGACTCAGGTTTATAATCACAGAAATCAAATTGCTCTTTAGAATCCCACATATCTTTGTAAACATCTTCTGTTTCTATCAAAGCTAAAATTGAATCTGTATCAGTATAAAGCATTTTACACTTATTTCCATACTTCACCTTTAAAAAATTATAATACCAATCATACATCATATATTTTGACAAATCCAACACAGACATACCAACATATATTGGTTTGTTTAAAGTCAAAACAGATCTATTAACATGTAAAGCTGATAACTCATCTGAAAACTTGATACGTCTATTAAAATTAGGTTTGTTTACTATTTTCCTTATTTTTTCATTTTCAGACCCATCTGTTTTAACTAATTTGATATCAGTCCTATTTCTTAGATTCTCCATTGTTTTCCCAAATACAGAGTTATTCATTAATTTGTAAAAGTTCTTACCAAATTTTGTCTTACATTCTGCTCTTAATGTTGTGTTCTTATTTATATACGAAGCCATCCAAGGTTTCTCATCAAATTCTAAGATTCTATGAATTTTTGTAACTTCCATGCCTAAATCTAAGTATAACTGTAAATTTCTGTGATGCAAAACATACTTAGTTTTATCCATCAAATTTGGAACTAGCTGAGAGCTAATTACACTGTCAGATTGTAACAACCCTAATTGATAATCAGATAACCACTCTTTTTTTATTGCTATTTTTTCAGGTGCAAGTGGATAATCATTATGTTTTTCATGTAAATGTGAAGGATATTTTAAGTCACATTCTATCATTTGACCTTTGCCTTCTTTTTGAATTTTCTTTAAGTCTGTCATGTTGTAACCATCAAAAGCATCAACCCACTTAAATCCTCCAAAAGGTAACGGTTGAACCATTGCCCATCCATACAGATTATTAGCATCGTAATACATTAAATAGTCATTTTTCTTTGTGTTGTCATAGCCTTCAACTAAAGGATTGTTAGCTTTGGCATAACGATGAGAAACCATACTTATTCCAGCCCTCATTCCTTTTTCTACGAATAAGTGCATATCAAGGTCTGTCAGAAGTTCTAATTCTATTTTTGAACTTTTTAATAAGGCGTCCCAACTTAAACCAGGTAAAGTGTAGTAATAAGCAGGATCTAAATGATAAGTATTCATGCATTGTTTTCTAAAAGATTCAAACACATCTGCAAGTAAAGTAACATCAGATTTTAAGTAAATATCATGATAATCACCTAAGTTTTTACATCCTGTTAATTTGTAAACATTTTGTGCATATTTGTATTCTTCTTCAGTTATTTTACTTTCTGATAATTTTCTATAAAATTTTGAAATTTCAGGCAATTCTGGTTCTTCAAATCTTTCAAAAGAATCCATATATTCATAAGGGTAAACTCCTTTTTTAATCATTATATCAAAGTTATCTTTAAATTCTTCTTTGGTTATTTTGAAGTCTTCTTTTTTTAAGTTATCAACCAAGTCAGCAAGTGGAAAATTCATAAATTGGTAAGAATCTAAGAATCTTAATTGACCTACACTAAAAGATATGTATTTTTCAGAGTTGTTTGGTATCACTGTTATTTGTCCTGACATTTTGTGAATTTGCTGCATTATTAAGTGAGAATCGTAACATTTTAATCCATGGAATATAACAGGAATTACAGTTTTATCTGGGTTGATTTTAACTTTTTTGTAACAATTCTTATGTACTGCACCTCTGTATATTCCTGTAAAATGATTGTGATCTTTGATTTTTATGTTTGTCTTGCATTTTCTAAATTTTTTCTCACAAACCCAACATGTTGTAGCTTTTTCAAAATCTTTGTCATTTTGATCAGTTAAGACTTTAAATTTTGGATAATTAAATATTTGCTTAATTTTATTCTTTTCTTCTTCCATTTTTTGTAAAAAAAATTCAACTGTATTATCACCTCTGTAAACTTGTACTGTTGTTTTGTACTCTGTTTTGTCAAATCCTTTATCAAATCTTACAACTTTGTACCGAAATCCACATGCTTTTTGTGTGCTTGTTACTTTTGTTTTTTGTGCTTGTTTTTCTTTAAATTCTTTAGAACCTTCTTTAATTTTATTGCCTTTTGAATCTATGCTAATATTTTTTTTTGACTCTTCATTTTCTTCTTCATTTTGATTTAAGTCTTGATTTAAATTTTCATTTGAATCTGAAAAAATAACTATGCTTTCAAAATCAGCATAAATTATATAAGGAACTGGGATTTTGTTTTGATAATTTTTAAACATTACTTTACTTTTTTCTTTTGTAGGCATTTCAATTCTGCATGTTTTTTTATTGATTCCTTCACAATCTTCTAAGTGTTTTTCTAAGATTCATTTACTTGAGAATCCCCAGCAACATATATCACAATATTCAGTTTGTGAGTTGTGGCTGTTATGATCACTTAAAAATCTGTTTAAGTTTTTAATCCAACAATAATGATTATTTGTTTTATTTTCTTCTATGTCATTTAAGTCTTCTGTTGTCAGGATAAGATTAATTCTTTTTAGTTCTTTGGGTTGTTCAGGAATATAGTATGGAAATGACTTAATTTTATTTTTACTTGCAATACAACCGTAAACATTAATTGCAAGGTTATTTTGAGTTTCAAATTTGCATATTTGATTTAAAGGGGTGGGAAAATCTATACCTTTTATGTTAAAGTCTAATGGTGGGTACTGTGATAATCTATCTGAGTTTTTACTTACAGGATTCAGGGCTGAATTTATAGCATGTAGAAAACACTTGTTATCAAGATTTTTTACATTAATAATTGCTTTTTTAACAGCTAGTATTTTTGGTAGTGGCATGTATGATGAACCTTTAAATTTTTTGAATTTTGTTATATTTAAGTATATTTTGACACAGTAATCTATTTCTAATCCTGAAGCTTTATTTGTAAATTTTTCTATTGATTGATGTAATTCTGCAGATGCTTTGTTATAGAAATTTCAAAAAAAAAATTCTTTGGATGCTTTTAATAAAGCATATTGGTCACTATGTAAAACAGCTGTAATATGCTCTATATTTGCTCCATCATCTTTAAACATGTTTATTGTAAGACCTATTGCAAATCTTAATCCTTTCATGGCTTTGATGTCTTTAAAGACTTGTTTTTTGTATTTGGGATTTTTTATCAATTAAAAGTACATCTGGATCTTTGTATCTTGTGGCATCAGCTTCGTAAGATTTGAAGTAGCCACACATAGGATTATCCACTAGTTTTAATTCATCTTCTTTTTTTTCTTCTTTTTGATTTTGTTTTAGTTCTTGAATTACTTTATCTCTTTGTTTTTTGTATTTTTCATCTTGATTTTTAACTTGACTTAATTCTTGTTTAGCTTGCCGTTTCTTAAGTTTTTCAAGTTTTCTTCTTTTCTTAAGATTTTCAAAAGATTGGCTGGTAGTTGCCCTTATTTTCAAGGCTTTGTTTTCTTCTTTAACTTGTTCTAATTCTTTTTGATCTCCTATTGCTTTTAGTGCTATGTTTAATGCTTCTTTATTTATTATACCTGTGTTGTACAGGGATAGTAAATTATTTATAGTATCTTTTGCGTCACTCGTTTTATTTCTTTTCTTTGTAACTAAAATAATATTTTTATTTAATATAAATAATTATTGTTATAAATATAACACAATGATTCTATGTCAGTTTCTAAAAATCAGCTCTAACGGTATTTGTGATAAAAAGCCTGTTAAGGGTTCTTATTATTGTAAAACTCATAAAAATAGAATGAAGACTTCTAAAATTTTACCTTGTTTAAATTGTGGTTTGGGCACTACAGCTCAATTTCAAATTTGTTGTAAATGTGGTGCTGCAACACTTAGAAAATGTAACGATTATTGGTATCATAAGGATTATAATAAAGAGTGTTTAAGATTTAGACGTATTGTGTATTTATAGTTTAATTGTTTGTATCTTGATTTTTAATTTTTAATTTTCAGGGTACCTTTCAAAAGTTTTGTAAAAAAGTAAGGTGAGTGAAGGTAGATACTTGTGCAAGTTTTGTTTTTTTTGATTTTTAACGTTGTTCGGTAGGATGTTTTTTGATATGCTGAATTAAGAGGTAATATAATAATTTACTTGTGAGCCAGAACACCCATAATATATATATATTCCTGTTTCTGTCAAGTCATTGAGTACTAGCTTTGTGGTTAAAGGATTTATATTGGCGGAGATTTTTTTTCTTGCATACCGGATAAGGCTATCCACGTTTTACATGGGGGATGAAAAGTTACGGGTAAAGCATTCTCGCCCTCGAACGTTACTAGTATCATCTCTCGTGTTTGGCGCTTGGGATTATGGGGAAAAAGTAGTCCGGTCAGGTGTTTTGCATATATATAGCCGGGGACCAAAACCCAGGTTTTAGGACCCAATCTAGACACGCCGGACAAAAGCGCCAAACTTTCCCCAAATGTGTGTTTTATATCTCTATGTATTTTTAAAAGGGTCCCCAAAGGTTCGTGAATCCCTAAATGTATTAGGATTATATGCCCACCGAATTACCGCACCGCGGATGAAGTCCTGAAAAATCAGGCGGGCACCTGCCGAATATCAGTGATGAATTTGAAAAAATCGAAATGACGTCAGTATGATGGGTAAAGATAAAAGTCACGCGCGCACATACATCCGGTATGCAGGAAAACATGCAAAACGTTAGTATCTAGCGGCGACAACTCATAATATGTCTCTGATATGCAAAGAAAATGAATCTATCATGGGTATTCGGTGAAGATAAGAAATTCCAACCCTCAGTATAACAGTTTTAATCGGAACTTCGGCAGAGCCTTGGTTCCGATAAAAACACTTATACCTCGGGCAGAGCCTCGGTTCCAATAAAACACTTATACCTCGGGCAGAGCCTCGGTTCCGATAAAAACACTTATACCTCGGGTAGGAATTCCCTATCTTCACCGGATACCCATGAAAGATTCTTGTAATCTACACTGTCCCGTTTAATTGGGATGAATGATGTTTAGTGTACACAAGAGCCTGATGTAAACCTCAACTGCCTTTTGTCACTGACAGTTCCAAGGCGGTACCCCTGTTGTCAACCCGTTTATGTTTGTCATGTCGCATACTTTTCTTGTATTTATCTATGTGTTGATTGCGCGTGTTTGTTTGACTGAGCTCTGTGAATGTTACATTCCAGTTCGACTGTTGTTTCTACTGTTGTATCTTTATTTCGCTAATACATCTCCCTAAGATTCGGTCGGAGCGAGTTTGCGTGCTTCTTCAACTTTCATAGAAGTTGACGAATGCCTGGAAACAACGTTAAACCGGAAAATACCTCTCACTGGTTTTAACTGTCACATGCAGTAGGTGCACACAGCTTGTACTGCTACAATGTTCGGCGCGTGCAACTTGGACAAGGAAACCTAGTGTTCCGCAACGTTTGTGCTCAAACGGAAAGTTGACCTACTTTATAAATACTGATATTCGAGATACTTTGGAAGCAACAAACACAACCAAGAGAATAAAATATCAGACTCAGTTTTATTGAGTCTGTTCATGAGAGGTAATGTAAGAAGCAAAACCCCTCACGCTCGATTCACGCCAGTTCTGGATAAGGGATAATATAGATAACGTATATCAATGTTATACAACGCGTCTAAATACGTACGGCTATATTCGACACTTGCGCAGTTGTGTATATTCTGGCAGTGTTTGCAGCCTTGTTAAGATTGCTTTGTCACTGCATCCCTCATTATTCAAGTCCAAACACAGTTTTCTCGATGCTTCTATAATAATAACACACACATTAAAATAAATGTGATAACTAATATCAGCCGGTTGGCGCCACGATCAAAGTTCCTAGAATAGTTCATATCTTCTGTTTTCGACAAAATGTAAGCTCAGTGTTGCTTAAATGTGCTCCGTATTGACGCAACGTTCAATGGGGCTATTTACACTGTCCCGTTTTATTGGGTTGGCAGTTGGGTAAGTGTAAGGTTTGGTGATCCTAGAATATGGTTTCAACGCCCAGCGGCCTTTTTTGCCACTGACCGTTCCAAGGCGGTAGCCCTATTTTCAACCCTTTTGTGTTTGTAAAGTCTTATTTGGCGTTTTATTCATCTTTAAAGTTGTTCTTTGTTTCTGTGTGTGTTTGTGGTTGACTGTCGTCCTTGAATGCTGCTTTTCCTGTTCGTTTTTATATCCATATTTACCACATATAATTATATTTACCAAACCAAAATACCGTTTTGCGAAATAACATGTCTGCTTATTTAGATAGTTTGAACTTGGTTTCTGCATTGAAGCTTAAAACAAATAATTACTCCTGGGGGAAATAAATTTAAAGTTATTGATTTCATACGTCCGTTCTCTTGAGACGAATAACACGTACGTGTTAGTTTTCAAAAATAGTTTGTTTTAAAAGGAGACCATTAACAACTTTGACATCCAGTACTAAATAGTTAATACAAATAAACACCATGCTTTTATCAACTAAATACAAAACAAAAATGTTTGTAAATAATACTCTCAGATGCACGACGTGACAATACAGCTAAATAATTAGCTAGTAAATAATTCGTGAAGTTTAATCAGTACAAGTATTTTCAATTTCAAGAATTCCTAGTTATCCGTCTTCTTTATTTAGTTGTACTCCATATAAGGTTGCCCCTTGGGGAGTTGGCAAGGAACGGAATCTTCTCAACTCCATTAGCTTTTGGAAAAGAGTCATACTGTTAACAGGATTTTCGTCCTTCAATCAACAAGAAAATAAGAAGAAACTTTAGAAGCCAATGCAAGCGAATCGTCATAGTAAAATCCGATTTCAATGTAAATACTGTTGTTTTTTAACTGTAACGTTTGTTCAAGCTGCATATAATACTGGACCAGCAGCCGGTATTTAAAAATGAATGATTTATTGTACACACCTCGAACTTTGTCAAGAAGAGTGTGCATTTTATGTCAAAATACTTATATATTGTATATATTTATGTTTTTCGGGATGGTTAGAATTCTGTAATGTTGATTTTTATGAATATTGAGTTCTGCTCAACTCGGGGCTAGAGGGCGTGAGAGGTAGCTAGCATATTTCACTACCGCTCATTAACAGTCTCAATCAAACCGAGACTGCAATATTTCGTGTGTGTCGTGCTCGATATCGACAACATTGTTAGAAGTACATGAAAATTAAAAAAATACCACATGATAGAAACAAGTTACGTATCCCACAGAATGACTGATTGTGGTATACCATTTTATGATAGTCTAACTTTTTAATTGAAATTAATTGAACAATTCAGAACGTTCATCAAGTAAAGTGTTTTAAAAAGCATACGCATTCTAGTCACATGTTCATCTCAGTCAGATGTAGGTATAAAATGTAGCTTTCTCATATCACAGTCAACCAAAAACACGTATTAAAACAAACAACAATCACAATGTAAATAATACGCACGACATGTCACATAACAAGCACAAACGGATTGACAATAGGGCTACCGCCGTGGAACGGTCAGTGGCAAAATGGCCGCTCGGGGTTCAAACCAGGTTCTAGGGTGCACCAGACTTCACTCTTAACCATATTGTCATCCCAGTAAAACGGGACATTGTAAGTACAGAAATCCCCGCCAGGCTATATTCTCTAACAAACAAAGATTATTAGACAATATAGCACACCAGCATAGAAATATAGATATAAAAATCAAAAGGAGAGGCAGCATTCAAGTACGACAGTCAACCACAAACATACACCGAAACAAAGAACAAATTTAAAGATAGATGAATAAAACGCCAAATAAGACATCACAAACACAAAAGGGTTGACAATAGGGCTACCGCCTTGGAACGGTCAGTGGCGAAAAAGGCCGCTAGGTGTTTAAATAAAGAAATCCCCGCCATGAACTATTCTCTAACCAACAAGGCAGCATTAATAGGCAATATAAATAAAACACAAAGATGCTCGTGAATATATAAATACTAAAACAACAAAAGCATAGAAAGCCACAAAGAAGGTACTCAGTAACTTGTCAGAAGCCAGAACAACAAGAGAATAAACCATTGAGGGCACGACAAGACAAGCCTGCAGAAAAACATCAAACGTCACCATTCTTTTAGCCTTTAGGTAGACGTCATCATAGGGTCCACAGCCAGTCCGGTCATTGCACAATCAAAGAGGAAAGCATAATGGCGAACTGTAAATGCGTCCACCACGAAGCATCCAGTGCGTTGCAAAATGACAGGGTCATAACCTCTTTTGATAAACTTATTAACAAGTTTAACAAAGATAGTATGAAAGTGATCATGACCAAAGATCTTACGAAGTTTGTGAATCACGTCACCATAGAAGTCAGGTTGTGATAGTCCTTGTCGCAGAATAGTTCTTAAATTACTGTTATATTTGGAAAGAATATCAGGGTTACGATAATAAAATTTTACAAAGGTTTTACGAAGTTTATGGTAACGGTAACCCTGATGGAGTATCTATTTAGTTATACAAAGTTAATGAATATTAAAGTCCTCAACTCAAGTAAAACCTCTAGAAAAAAGAATAAGTTGAGACACATAGACTCCATAAGAAGTTGCTCGGGGGAACATCCCCATCTCAATGGGGATATATTAACAATATCAAAATTAAAATCATCTCTCTTGTCATACATTTTTCTAATTATTTCACCATTTTCAATGGAGATGTAAATCAAGAAAAGAAGCGTCAGTATCAGAAATATTGGCTTTGTTAAGTTGAAGTTCTTTAGGGTATATATTATTAACCATAGTACAAAAGAAAGGGTTGTTAATGTCTAATATGTCATCCAGATACCGAGAAGCCACAGAGTAAGGCCTCAATGACTTGGCAGAAGGAAGGAGAAACAATAGAACAAAAAAATAAGGATAATAAGACTATATTTAAGACAAACATCAAACGCTACCAGAATTTAGGTAGACATCACCATTGCACCCAATCTATCCGGTCATCGCACACTCAAAGAGGAAGGCATAGCGGCGAACTGTAAATGGGTCAACCACTAAACATACAGTGCGTTGCAAAATGATAGCGTCAAAACCTCTTTTGATCAACATTTTAAAAAGTTTAATAAATATTGTATCAAAGTGATTATGAACAAGGATCTTACAATGTTTGTAAGTCACATCACCATAGAAGTAATGGTGCAATAGGCTTTGTCGCAGAAGAGTTCTTAAATTACGTTTGTGTTTTAAAATAGACCAGGGGTACAATCATAAAATGTGCAATGGTTCCTTGAAGTTTATAGTAACGGTACACCTGTTGGAGTAGCTTCTTAGTTATACAAGGATTACTCAACTCCACTACAAACTCTAGAAAAACGAATATGTTAAGAAATATAGACCCATTTAGAAGTTGCTCAGGGAAAATCTCCATCTAAGTGGAGATAATTAACAATATCAAAATTCAAAAATCATCTCTCTTGTCATAGATTTTGCTAATTATTTCTCCATTTTCAATAGAAATATGTACGAGCCATGTCGTGAAAAGAAGGACAGTATCAGAAATGTAAGCTTTGGTTTAAACATATTTTATTTTTCAATGGTTTACAGCATTTCATATATATTTTGTTCGATCATATTAAAGGATAAGAACGAATTCAAACTGCTTATAGAATTCTTCACCTGGAAATGTAAGCTTTGTTGAGTTGAAGTTCTTAAGATATTGTTAACCATACTAGAAAAGTAGGTATACTCAAACAGGAACTGTAGCTTTAAAAGAACACCGACAACCAAAAACAGGCATTAAAAACAAAAAGCAATTACAAAGTTAAAAAAGTAAGGTATATGACATCACAAACACAAATAGGTTGACAATAGGACTACCGCCTTGGAACGGTCAGTGGCAAAAAGGCCTTTAGAATTTGCAAATATTGCAGGGACGAACCACCTGACCAAACCTAAATGAATGTTAACAAATACTAAATGAATGTTAACAAATACAATGAACGTACATAAACTTCTGAGAGACAATCTAAACAAAAACAAAAAACTACACGAGTAATGCACTTTTCATAATGATATCAGTACAGTACAGTAGTTGTAAGTTCACTTATTACTTATTACAGCAAAATAAATGTTTATGCAAATCGGAAAATTCATTTAGATTTTAAAACGTTAATGTTTAAATATCTATAAACAACAAAATCGTTCAAGAATACTTGAAAACCTTACTTCATCAATACCAATTATATCTACCATTCAAAATCAACAATACCATGGGAGGAGGGGTGGGGTTGATTGTCGTCTAAGAAAGTGTTCTTCCATTGTATGCTAACTCTGGGGCGAAAATCACATTTTGTCGACCCCTTGTAATTGCATACCCTTTCTAGAAGTAACTGAAGTCACCAACCGCCATCCGAGATATGGTTGACGTCAAAATTACTTTTAGATGACGTCGTTGCGAAACATTCAGACAGTCACAGTGATACTTTCTCAATATGATCACCACTGAGTCTTAAACACTTACTGTGACGCATTACCCATTTGTCATAAGTCTCAACAAAATAATACTGTCAAATGTTGAGAAAATTTTCTGCGTTTCTCTCTTTAAATCATCAACACTATCGAACCTTATTCCCCTCTCAGTTAATCCTTAATTTCCGCGAAAGCTCTAAAGTCCATCGGAGCCAAGTCCGGACTGTCTGGTGGGTGGTTCAGCAACTCAAAACCAACGAGTGCGAGTTGTGTTGAATTTGCCGTGTGACGCAGTACATTATCTTCGTAAAGTATCACCCGGTAAAGATCGGTGTCTGGTCGTTTCTTGCTGATGGGGCGAACAAGGCGCTGGGACAAACAAGGTGCTTGTTCACAACCTGAAAAACATTAATTTTAAAAATCTTCGTTACAGTGTTCAATTCAACAAATGGTTATACAATGATAATTATACTACTCAAAACTTCCTAAGGATCACCTTTATTTTTCCATATAATTGTATTAGAAATTAATTCACAATGACGATATTAATTTCATTGATACTTCAACAATTCCACAATTTGAATCAAGTCATGAGATCACATGACCATACACTGCCCTAAATAATTTCATGTAAAATAGAAATAAAGAAATATAAAAAGATCGGACAGGGTATTTATTTCAGCAAGAATTTAAGACAGCAAAAAGTTATCCTTAGCAAATTTTGAGTAGTATATCATGTCTTAAATAATTATTGTATGCAGATTTGATACAAATATTGTAAATAAAACCTGTTTGTTTTAAATTCGATACCTAAAACTTGCATTCGAATAATAATCTGCATTATTAGTCGAGTGATATTTGTATTGCCCGTTTTGTTATTTAGACAAATTGTTAATAGTAGGTTTTATCCATTTACCATATTATATTGTAGCAAGGTCGGTGACATTTCCTTTAAATGAATACAGAGCATTAAATCGTTTAATTTAAGGTAACTAAAGGGGCGTGGCTATACCCTTCAGCTACCAGATATTGCAATTTAAAGTACGGTCACTATGACGTCACAGTGTTACTAAGTACACCATGCTACAGAAAAGATAGCGTATGTCGCAGCTCGTCGGTAATTTGAATTGAATTGAATGTTGTTTAACGGCTCATCAACACAGTATAGGTTATTTAGAGCCGCCCCAGAGAGAGGGGAAGGATACATAGGAAACCGGGAACCTGCCCTACTCTTATTATCGAATAGATTCCTATGGTTCTTTAACATGCTCGGAGGATAGACCGATACACGGGACCGCCCGGTTTACGTCCCCATCCGACGGACGAGGCTAAGGTAAAGTGTCTTGCCCAAGAACACAAGAACACACCGACGGAACTCAGTGGCACCACGGAGGATTGAAACCGGGGCAACACCGAGATGGGCAGGGTGTTTAAATAAGTAAACTCGCTGATATCAGACTATATCTATTACTTATTATGTTTGTTTTTGTGTAAGATTGTACATTCATAATAATTTAATCATGTCTTTTTATTTAAAACAAAAGATTAGGAATAATACGGGCCGATTAAATATTTTTCTAAAATGGGGATTATAGGTTGAAAGTGGTAGGCGTTTATTTGCGAGAATATTTATCGCGAAAATTTAATGTCGCGGTATTTTATTTGTCTTCTTGATAAAGTAGGTAAATAATGAAGTCACTTCGCCGTTAACTGCGAACATATGTGTCGCGGAGTTTATCGCGATATTTAACGTCGCGGTATTTTATCTGCCTTCTTAAACCAGTATTTGCCACTTTCTGAATAAAAGATAATTAATTTTGGAATTTTTCAATATTTCATCGTTATTTTACCAAATGTTTAAATATACAACTGATGCTCTACAAACAACAACTGGTAATATTCAAATATAATTTGCTATGCCTGTCACCTATTTGAATAATTATTATTATTAATGATTTGTAACAATACAAGTTATAATTATTGTCAACTACTAACCGGGAAGCCATGACTAGCCTGTGCGTTATTAAAAAAATATCGTGTGCCCCTATAAGAGCAATTATAATAAATATAGAATTTGCTAAATGGTTTAAAGTTTAACTATTTGCAAGTTCTCAGCAATTTGATGAAGACTTTCCTGACGCTTATTTTGTTGGAACATTCCTAAATGGCATTGATACGGATAAATCAACTCCACACCATTAAATGGACGATGCAGAAGTCATAGTTTCTCGAGTCAGATGCTGTATATTAAACATGCAAATTGTGGTTGTGGCGCATGATTAGCTCTGTTATAGCAACATACTTACAGTGTAGTTACATGACTATGTTTTAGTATTACTTAGTCATGAACAAAGATTTGAATATATGTGAAATTTGTGTGTACATGTAAAGGGAGGAATAAGAAATAAAAAGTCAGCTTACTACCCAGGGAGCCATTTAATGTATTTTAGTTTGCTAATGAAATGTGCATGACATCGGCGTTGTAACGCAAGTTAGTGATGGTATAATTAAAGAACAGTTGATAAATCAGAAAAAAGCTGGAAAATCGAAAATTACTCGGCCACAGTGGATAAAACAAAAGCATTCATTACAACTATAGTTAATTGTTTACGAAAATAAATGGACTTGTAAGTGATATAACTTCTAATAAATGGACTTGTAACTTCTAAGTGGAAAAGCATGCACACATTTATAAATCAGTTTTATTGAGTCTCAGTTCCTTTGCGTGTTTGAGGTTTAACGTTGCTTTTACAGTCTTTCAGTCATATCACAATTGTGTCTGCTTGTAGCAGTGAGCTCTGTGCACACCCACAGTGGCCTACTTTGCCACTACCAAGGCGGTAGCCCTATTGTCAACCCTTTTGTGTTTATGATGTCGTTTGCATTTATTATTACTTTCGCCTTCTTGTTTGTCTGTTTGCGTGTTTGTTTCTGTGTTTTGTGGTTGACTGTCGTCCTGTCCGATCTTTTTATATTTCTTCATAGTGCTGCCACGCTGGAATACAACACCATGGACACTTGGTATGATACTACCCCCACCCAGTCACATTATACCGACACGTCTCCAACCAGTTCTAGCACTACAATGTATATGCCCAGTTACATTATACCGATGCCCCTCCAACCAGTCCTAGCACTACAATATATATGCCCATTCACATTATACCGACACCTCTCCAACCAGCCCTAGCACTACACTGTATATGCCCAGTCACACTATACCGACATCTCTCCAACCAGTCCTAGCACTACAATGTATATGCTGAGAGTCAACCAAGAGAGGTTCTAGTACTGTAGTATTTTTATAATGAAATCTGTGATATGACCTTGCCGGGGATTGAACCCACAACATCCTGTATGTAAGGCAGATTATACTGTCTCAGGAACTGTATGAATGGATCAGTGATCAGAAAATAATTGCAAAAAGCTTTGTGTGTTGTCTCTTTAGTGGAGGGCGAGACATTGGAATCACTTTTCTAATGGTGGCGCCACCTTCAACACTTGGTTAGTTTTTGCAGGTATAAATCTTCAATATCATGCATATCAGGTGTATATCTCCAACATCATGCATATCATGATTATCTCCAATACCGTGATACAACTTGTTTATATGTTATGCACAATAACTGAAGGTCCGACCCACTGACAAAGCCCACCTCACCAACATATCAATACCAACAAATGTAGGTAATTTTCTGAGTTAAAGTATTTTGTATATCATTTTAAAGCAATGACATTATACACTAGTGTAACAAATATGTAAATGAAGGCCAAATCATTGTTTGACATGTTTATACCACTGCTTTCACAAAGTGAAGTGGGTGCTATATAGAAATCACGTTGTCCTTAACTTCCCGTCGCGTCCCGTCACGTAACACATTGGTGTCGCGTTGCGTACCATCCCATAACACATTTTTAATACTTGCATATCTCAAACACTTTTACCAATCATTGATTGCCTAATGTTTTTAAATACAGAATTATGGGCCTTTGTTTGATTTAGCTTTTTCCACTCTAGTACTATGTAATGATATGTTAACACATTTTTTCTCAAACTTTTTTAAATTGACTGTTCCCAAACGTCATGTATATGTACACATTTATAACAACTGATGACCATATGTCCCTGTACATCACCCATCATATATAATGTTTCATGACCCTACATGTAGGTCAATATTTTGTAAAGGCATGAGCTAGGTGAGGTTGCAGGTTAAAGTTTTATGGAAAAGGCCATAACTCTGCCAAAATGAAAGTCTGACAGTTATTGGTAATTTAAATGAAATTGAACAATTTATAAAGAAAAACTGTATAAAGTTGTGACGGATGACAGACGACGGACACAGTTATCCCTAATGGTCTGCCATGCTACGCTGGCGACACAATTGTCATTATTTTAATCAATATCATCACTTTTTACTGAATGTACCTTTCGAGTGTTCCTGTTTTTGTGAGTGTTTTTTTTCTTCTAATATTTTACAGCTGAACATTATTGTATTAAAGGAATTAGTCCAATTGCTCTTGTATCCTTTCAGTCATTTTATACTTCCTCCACGAATCATGAATGGTATGAATGAACCAAACTTAAAGGGACACATGGCAATCTTGATGTAGTTATCAATTATTAAAAAAGTAAATATGCACCTTCATTTATTGACTAACCAGCCAAATTACACTACAAAACTCTATCCAGGTGTTGATGTAATATAATAAAGCATATTATGTACCAATTGAAACTATAGGTTTGTACACGGGTTCTTTAAATATAAATGATATACATGTTTTGTAAAATGTGCCTGTCGATGGCGGGATAGAGACTTTAATACAGTGTTAATCTGACTAGAAATTTGCTTGTATATGTATTTAAAGGGTAATACAATTTATTTTCAATACTTATTTGTTGTTCTATCTTAACTTTAAAAGGGAGTACATCAGGATTTGTTACCTAATTTGTTTAAAAACACAAAACAAAGTGTGAAATGACCAATTTAAAACGTGAACTAGTTCATAGATTTAACAGTTTCCTATTATACAGAACAATAATTAAAAATTATAATTTACACCAAGTCTTAAAAGTCCATAGAGAAATAGCTGTCACGCAGCTGACGCTCGCTTTGCAATACCTTACAAGTTATTTTACCGCGAAGTTTAAAATAGCTATCCCTAGCGCGTCACCATAGACAGGAAATACCTTCTTGGGGTCGTTTATTCTATATTTTCAGCATAATTTCTTTTAGTGTTTTATGGCTCATTTGTTTATATTTATCAATTAAATACATAAATAATGTATTTAAACAATACTAAAAATAATACAAATCCTGATGTACTTCCTTTAATAAAATTTTGGAGCAATTTAAGCAACAGTGTAACACGCAAAAGCAGTTTGATTTTGAGCTTTCACTCAAATATTATTAATGATTTGCAAGTATCTGCAATTAAGTTATTATGTCTCTCCCACTTTGTGGAGGGGAGACATATTGTTTTTGTGCTGTCTGTTGTCTGTCTGTCGTCTCTCTGGTGTCTGTATGTCACAAATATTGTTCGGACTAGTTCTCCTGAACCCGTTGCCAGATTTCAAGGAAACTTTGCAGAAATGATCAGTACAAAGCCTAGTTGCGTATTTCGTCGCCATGTTCCGGTTGAGTTATTTTTTTCAGAGTAATGGCCCTTTAAAGGTTTTCATACACAAACTTTGTCCGGACTAGTATTCCTTAACCCCTGGCCGGATTTCAACAAAACTTTGCAGAACTGATCAGTATCAATCATAGTTGCGCAAATCGCCGTGTTCCGGTTTAGTGATTTTGGGCGGAGTTATGGCACTTTAAATGTGTTAATACACAAACATTGTCCGGAGTAGTTCTCGTTAACTCCTGACCAGATTTCAACGAAACTTTGCAGGGATGATAAGTACTAAGCCTAGTTATGCATTTCTTCGCCGTGTTCCGATTAAATGATTTGTGGTAGCGTTATGGCCCTGTAAAGGCTTTAGTACACAGACGTTGTTCGGACTAGTTCTCGTTAACCTCTTACCGGTTTCAACAAAACTTTGCAGAAATGATCAGTACCACGCCTAGTTATGCATATCATTGCCGTATTTCGGCTAAATTATGGCGGAGTTATGGCCCTTTGAAGGCTTTAGTACACAGACTTTGTCCGAAGTAGTACTCCTGAATCCCTGTCCGAATTTCAACGAAACTTTGCTGGGATGATCAGTACCAAGCCTAGTTATGCATATCATCGCCGTATTCCGGTTGAATGATTTGTGACAGAGTTATGGCCATTTAAAGGTTTTAGTACACAGACTTTGTCGGACTAGTTTTCCTTAACGCGTTCCCAGATGTCAACGAAACTTTGCAGAGATAATCAGTACCAAGCCTAGTCGTGCATACCATCGCCGTGTTCCGGTTGAATGATATGGCAATTTAAAGGTTTTAATACATAAACATCGTCCGGAATAGTTATCCTGATCCCCTGGTCAGATTTTAACAAAACTTGGCAAGGATGATCTGTACCAAGCCTAGTTGCGCATATCTTCGCCGTGTTCCGGTTAATGTTGTGGCGGAGTTATGGCGGTTTAAAGGTTTTAATATACACACTGTGTTCGGACTAGTTCTCTTGAACCCCTAGTAGCCAGATTACAACGAAACTTGGCAAGGATGTTCAGTACCAAGCTTATTTGCGCATATTGTCTTTGTGTTCCACATGAATTATTTTTTTGCGCATTTATGGCCTTTTCCACAGTGGGGAGACAGCTGTTTTTACTTAAAAACAACCTCTAGTTTAGTTAGGAGATTAACATGACGCCAAACATTTAAGAACAATCAATATATTGCCTTGTGTCCCTTTAAAGAAAGAAAAGAAAGGAAAATGAATACAACTTGGTAAAAATGTTTGTATTTATTTTATACTGTTAAGCATTCAGAAATTGCATGTACATTAAGTTATTTCAATAGAATAATCATCATCACCACCATGATATCCTTCCACGACAATATCTCGGCGATGTATCACCATCTTAATAATACTTAAAGTATAAACACAACTGTAATCAAGGTGGAGTTTAATCTCATTCTTCATCATAATAGATCAATCCGTTTGACAGAAAGGGCCATCTCAATACAGTTAGAATTTCACAGACTTCCACCTATCACAGTTCATTGTCTTTTTGATAACAAACTACTTGTAGTAGAAATAAAACTGCAGAATATTAAGAAGCAGTGTCAGGTCAACTAGCTCAATTGGCAGAGCATTGGAATAAGGCTCACGGGTTTAAGTCCTAATCCGTTCGCACATTTTTCAAATCTTGTAAGATTTGTTTGCAATCTATGAAGGACTGCTACTCTTAGTCTTAATCGATAAACTTCAGTCACAAATAGTTTTATTTCAAATTGCTATGGGAAGATGGTAGAATCAATATAAGCAACTTTTCTGGTATGCAAGCTCAGTAACGCATCTAACTGGGTGTCAGTAGTCAGCCTATAAATAATCCTGAGACGTATCATTAGTGGAATAGCATTAATTACAGTCAGACTCATGCAATGCAATCTGGGAAATATTCCAAGTCATATACCTTCAGAGGTCTGTCTGGAATATATCTGCACTGTTTCGAGTCCCCTGAAATGAAATAACAAAAAAATATGTAAAAACACAAAACATAAATGATGATACCTATAAACATGTATAAACTTCATAGTAATATATTTAAAATGTAGCCACACCAACGAGTAATACATAGATACATAGGTTACGGTTAAAAAAAAAAGTCACACTCGGCAATCTTAATCAAACATGTTTGGATTTTGACTCAATGTGAGTCAAATGTCCATATAAATGCAGATTGTAGAATTGAGATAAACTCTGAATACACACTATACAATATTAACCTCATATTTAGGAAGTAAATATACATACCAATGTCAATGAAGTACTGTTTGAGCCTCGTCAACGACAAACAGCCTGAAATGCTGACTAGCCGTGTCATCATATCACGCCATTTTCTCACGGGCAAGATGACCGCAGATGACGTGAATAAGCATTGAACGTCTCCATTAATTATGATCTGTTCTTGTTCCATATCCTTGCCGAAATAAGCGGCTGTAAATCCAAGACCGTTCAAATACTCGCACTGTTCAGACTCCATGATTGAAGTAACAACAAGAATCTCAAGAATAGCGCGGTTTTGTCCATGGTTTTGCGTCCATATCACCTGAAATGCTTGATAACAATCCGTATCACCTGAAAAGCTTGATAACAAAAGCTCTTGCCGCCTAATAATAGGGAACATCATCTTGATTTTGCATCAACGCGTTCAATGTCTCTTCTTGAAAAGGCTCACATTTTTCATTTCCAAACTTTTCAAAACTGGTGTTCGCCATTTATTAGTTTATTAGCCGAAGATTAGCTGAAACGGCTGATTTGATTGGACGAATCTTCCACGAATAATTGCAATGGAACCAATCGGAATAGCTAACATCGGCTCGTGAATTATTCGTAAGCTCGAAGTTTTTACTGCGAACTAACCCACGGGTGATGAATGGAGTGAGATAACGTAATCAATCAAACGATTGTTCCGACGATGAGATTTCCCGGTGCTTTTGTGATAATAACACATTTGTTGAAATAAGAGTAATAAGTCTAAATCAGCCGGTAGGCGGCAGGATCCAATTTCCGAGAGTAATACATGTCTTCCATTTCAACAAATGTGAGCTGTCAGTGTTGCTTAAATCCTACGTGTTAGATTTCAATAATGTGTTTATTTTAAAAGGAGACCATTAACAACTTTGACATTCTAGTACTTAAGGGTTCGCCAATGTTCTGAATTGACTTTCCAGTGGGTGGGGTACTAGGTGTTGAAACCTAAATAACTAGACAGTCTGGAAAATATGTAACACACCTTTCATATTAAACTTTGAGTATAATTCACTTTAGTCATAAGGAAAAATGTCAATATGTGGGTACTTAATTAGCGTGAACAAAAACAATAGGGTAAAGGACTTCCCTGCAAACAATATAATTACTGAACAAAATAATTGTTTTTTGGCTTAGATTAAATGTATAGACAATGATTAACAATATGTTAGAGTATTAAGTCGAAATTCAAACCAGTTTTGCAGAAAAAAGGAAATAACCTCGTTGACATGTTGAAGTTTTCTTCGGCCATATTTTTCATTCATAAAAATATGTAAACAAAAGTGGAACGTGGATTATTGCCTAAATTGGTGGGAGAGTCATCTATGCAGCTTCAGAACATATATGTGAATCTTGAACATTACCCTAAGTAGATTGTTAAAACATTGAAGACAAATCAAATCACCTGTCAGGTAATCATGGATGTCGAGTTAAAGATTTTACGTTTTCTTGTTGTATTTTCAATGCTTCACCTCGCTGAACAAAATATGACCGATTAACCAATTACGATTCCTACGCCTATCATTTTTTAACGATGCATACTAGGGAAATCCGAAACGAATTTTCGAATTTATAATTACAAATTGTATTTTTCATTTTAAACAATATGCTTATCATTTGTATAATAAATATTGCAAGAAAACGAAAAAAATTGAACCCTTGCCATTATAAATACTCAAAATAGAAATAAAAATGGCACTACTTTATGCAATTGTAGGTGTTATAAGGCATTCGTTCGTGAAAACTCGGATAATACCGGCTACGTTCGGAATCATACTTCATAGAAATAATCGAGATGTTCCGAATGAGAAGTTTCCGGAAATAAGAAAGTAACAATATTTTATTTGCCAAATTAACTGATTTTATAATGTTTCGAGGCTTATCTCTCTCAAGAATAACATATTTAAGAAGAAACAAAACGTTTTCCCCACGCACCTGTTATAAACTGTTCAGATCTATCAGAATACAGTCGCAATAGGGGATCGTTCATGAGGTAAACAAATGTTTGTAATACCGTTCATTCAATAATCATTGTGTAGTATTAGTAGTAGTAAATCTCGTGCAAATAGTATAATTTAAAAGTGATTTGCACTACTTTTAGGGATAAAACACGGTGAAGAAAATTCATTGATTTGGCATAGATGGTGTTATGAAATTCTGTTTTATTAACTTGCTGTTATTTAATTTTTCATTTTTATTCTTACATATTGTAAACAACATACTGGACTATGGATGTGTGTATTCACTTTCAATAAAAAAGGAAAAGAAGTCAATGATTGGATGCACCCGAGGTACTGAAATCAAAAATACAATATCTTTTTTATGAATTTCTTTTATCCAAAACACTAGCTATCAAAATGTTTCCTTATACATGTGACACACTATGTCAGCATTGACAGTTGCAAGAAAATTGAAGTTTAAGCAAAAATTGACATTGTAATTTTTACCATACCCCA
Source organism: Cyrtodaria siliqua (assembly GCA_037043455.1). Classification (NCBI taxonomy): domain Eukaryota; kingdom Metazoa; phylum Mollusca; class Bivalvia; order Adapedonta; family Hiatellidae; genus Cyrtodaria; species Cyrtodaria siliqua. Next base: position 46,399 of record JAWPHD010002484.1, read on the forward strand.
CCCACTTTATACTATTGGCGAACCCTTAATAGTTAATACAAATAAACAGCATCGGTACAAGTATACTTTTCAATTTCAAGAATTCCTAGTGATCCGTCTTCTTTATTTAGTTGTGCTCCATATAATGTTGTCCCTTGGGGAGTTGGCAAGGAATGCAATCTTCACAACTCCATTAGCTTTTGGAAAAGAGTCAAAATATAAAGAGGAGGGTCGTCTTTCAGACAACAAGAAAATCAGAAGAAATATAAGCGAATCGTCGTAGATAAAACCGTTGTAAATAATTTTGCTTTTTTACTGTAAAGTTTGTTCAAGCTGCATTTAATACTGGACAATGAATGATTTATTGTACGCATCTCGAACTTTGTCAAAAATAGTGTGCATTTTAAGTCAAAATGCGTCTATCGAATATGTTTTTCGATATCGACAAAATTGTTAGAGTTAAAGGTATATTAAAAAAACACATGATAGAAACAAGTTCCGTATCCTACAGAATGACTGATTGTGGTATACCATTTTATGATGGTCTATTTGTTTAAGTGAAATCAATTGAACAATTCAGAACGTTCATCAAGTAAAGTGCTTTAAAAAACATACGCACTCTAGTCACATGATCATCTCAGTCAAATGTAGCTTTCACAGATAACAGTCAACCAAAAACACGCATTAAAACAATCAAAAATCATAATGTAAATAATACGGCAGACATGTGACATCACAAGCACACACGAGTTGACACTAGGGCTACCGCCTTGGAACGGTCAGTGACAATAGGGCTACCGCCTTGGAACGGTCAGTAGCAAAATGGCCGCTCGGGGTTTAAACCAGGTTCTAGGGTGCACCAAACTTCACTCTTACCATATTATCGTCCCAATAAAACGGGACAGTGTAAGTAAAGAAATCCCCGCCAGGCTATATTCTTTAGCAAAGCAATTGGCAATAATAGGCAATATAGCCACAGAACAAGGCCTCAGTGACTTGGCAGAAGCAAAGAGAAACAATAGAACAAACAATTAAGGATAGTAAGAGAAGATTTAAGACAAACATCAAACGCTACCATCATCTGAGGATGTGGGTATACGTCACCATAGCATCCAGTCTATCCGGTCATCGCACACTCAAAGAGAAAGGCATAGTGGCGAACTGTAATGGGTCAACCACTAAACATGCAGTGCGTTGCAAAATGATAGGGTCATAATCTCTTTTGATCAACTTTTTAAAAGGTGTAATGAATATTGTAAAAAAGCGATTATGAACAAGGATCTTAAAATGTTTGAAAGTCACACCGCCATAGAAGTCATGGTGAAATAGGCTTTGTTGCAGAAGAGTTCTTAAATTACTTTTATGTTTTAAAATTAAACCAGGGATACAATCATAAAATGTGTAACGGTTCTTCGAAGTTTATAGTAACGGTAGCCCTGATGGAGTAGGTTCTTAATTATACAAGGATTACTCAACTTGACTACAAACTCTAGAAAAACGAATAAGTTGAGAAACATAGACCCAATAAGAAGTTGCTCAGGGAAATTCTCCATCTAAGTTGGGATAATTAACAATAGCAAAATTAAAATCATCCCTCTTGTCATATATTTTGCTAATTATTTTTCCATTTTTAATAGAGATATTCATTTCGTGTATCAGAAACGTAAGCTTTGGTTTCAACATATGTTATTTGTTCAATGGTTTACAACATTTTATATATACATTGTACGATCATATTAAAAGATTAGAACGAAAGCAAATTACTTACAGACTTCGTCTCCTAAAAATGTAAGCTTTGTTGAGTTGAAGTTCTTTAGATATTGTTAACCAAACTAGAAAAGTAGGTATACAACTGTAGCGTTCATAGTCAACCAAAAACACGCATTAAAAACAAAAAGCAATTACAAAGTTAAAAAAGTAAGGTATATGACATCACAAACACCGATGGATTGACAATAGGGCTACCGCCTTGGAACGGTCTGTGGCAAAAAGGCCTTTAGAAGTCGAATATATTGCAGGGACGAACCACTTGACCAAATCTAAATGAAGTTAACAAATTACATTGAACTGTGTAAACGTACATAAATTTATAAGAGACAATCGAAGAAAAAAAACTACACTATACATGCACTTTTCATAATGATATCAGTACAGTAATTGTAAATATAGATATAAAAAACGAAAGAAAATGTAGCATTCAAGGACGACAGTCGACCACAAAACACACACAGAAACAAAGAACAAATTTAAAGATGAATAAAAGGCCGCCATATAAGACATCACAAACACAAAAGTGTTGGCAATATGGCTATCGCCTTGGAACGGTCATTTTCAAAAAAGGACTCTGGGGGTTTAAACCAACCCTCACACTTACCCTACTGTCAACCCAATAAAACGGGATTGTGTAAATAAAGAAATCTCCGCCAAGAACTATTCTACAACCAACAAGGCAGCATTGATAGGCAATATAAGTAAAACACAAAGATGCTCGTATATATATAAATACAAAAAAAGCAATAGCCTAGAAAGCCACAAAGAAAGTAATCAATGGCTTGGCAGAAGCCAGAGTAACAAGAGAATAAACCATTGAGGGCACGACAAGACAAGACTGCAGACAAACATAAAATGTCACCGTCCTTTTGGGGTTTAGGTAGACGTCATCATAGGGTCCACAGCCTGTCCGGTCATCGCACAATCAAAGAAGAACGCATGGTGGCGAACTGTAAATGGGTCCACCGCCAAGCATGCAGTGCGTTGCAAAATGTTAGGGTCATAACCTCATGCGATAAACCTTTTAACAAGTCTAACAAAGATACGTGATCATGACCAAGGATCTTACGAAGTTTGTAAATCACGTCACCATAGAAATCAGGTTGTGATAGTCCTTGTCGCAGAAGAGTTCTTAAATTACGTTTATATTTAAAAAGAAGATCAGGGTTACGATAATAAAATTTTGCAATGTTTTTACGAAGTTTATGGTAACGGTATCGTAACCCCGGTGGAGAAGCGTTTTAGTTATACAAAGATTACGAATATTAAAGTCCTCAACTCGAGTAAAAGTTTTAGAAAAACGAATAAGTTGAGACACAAAGACCCCATAAGAGAAGTTGCTCGGGGAACATCCCCATCTAAATGGGGATACTTAACAATATCAAAATTAAAATCATCTCTCTTGTCATATATTTTGTTAATTATTTCACCATTTTCAAGGGAGAGATGTAAATCAAGAAAAGAAGCGTTAGCATCAGAAATATTCGCTTTGTTAAGTTGAAGTTCTTTAGGGTATATATTATTAACCATAGTAGAAAAGGAAAGGTTGTCAATGTTTAATATGTCATCCAGATACCGAGAGTCTATACACGATTGTTCCATACCTGACGAAAATATTACCTAATAGGAAGATGAGTGCTGTCAAACTTCTTGTCCACATAGTGTAATTGTCTAAAACTACCGTTATTAAAAAAAACGCTTTAATATTATTAAAGGCAAAAATGTTTTATTTTTCCTAGAGAATGTTGTTTGAATAGGAGCAATAAGCTTGCCTTTGATAAGGTGATGTGGTAAGGTTGTATATACTGTAGAGAAGTCATACGCGCTAATAAATGAAACTTGACGTTTATTGCAAATTTTATCAAGAATGTCTCCTGAATAATTTTTTATAGACCAAAACAAATTAATCCCAGAGTTTTCATAAGTTTTATCACAATATGTGATCTTTAACGACAGTAAGACAAGAAGTTAAAAGTTTGGAGATGTTTGTGGTGGTGCAGGCACTAGACTTCGAAATAAGGCGGGCCTTATACGGATGTTAATGTATTTAGGAATCCAGTACATAGTTGGCAGTTTGTTCTGCATTTTGTCTACCCCAGCCTTGAAAGTTGTGCACCGAGTGGTATGTGTTGAAACAACATCATCCTCAGTAGAATGAACTGAAGTATACAAATTAGTGCTACCAAGTTTCAGAGATAAAACATAAGCGTCAAACAATAATTGTATTATTAGCTGCTTTATCAGCAGGAACTAAAACAAATTTATTATGAAATTCTTGAATTTCCGATTTTAAATTACGAAAGGAAATCCTAGGTCTCGAAGGAAGTAAAGAGGGGTTAGCATTATGAACGTTAATATGTGTATCTATAATTTTAAAAATTGACTTTTTCCAAGTACAAAGAGAATTTGTGTCCGCATGTTCTCTACTAAAATCCTCAATGGATTGGACGATCTGAGCACGACAGGCATTAACATCGATAGTTGAAGGCAATCTATACTTAGGACCTTTCGAAAACAGATGCCGAATACGTTTATCAACAATATCAAAGTTACCAGTGATGACATGACCTGCTGGAGCATAGCAAAATTTTGATGTGTTACATTGACATTCCTTAGGAGTGTTATTTACTATATCAAGGTCAGAAACTATGTTAAACTTATAACAAATTACAAGACTTTCTGATTTTTGAAATATCTAGGGATAGAATCAACTACTTGATTATCTCGAAAAATACTAGGCATGTCAATGAAATCAATACCTTTATTAAGATATAGTATTTTTAGAAAATGCCTGACGTAGTCAGAATCCTTGTCAATGTGGGGTCGGAGAACATGTTGTGTGTAGCTTTGAATTATGGAAACAGTGTTATACAAGGGATCTGTATGAACGAATAATTTGTCTGCTTCCTCGTCGATCACCTTAAGTGAAGAAATGGACAGAGAGGTAAGCCATGAAAGCATAGAGTGCTTTCCAGACTGTTTAAAAATAGTATGTAAATCAGCGACTGAAATAATTACTGAAAACGATTTACGTTTGATGTTACCATTACACCTACGACCATGAGACATAGAGTTACGCTTTCGAATAGAAAATATAGAAAAAATGTCAATATAAGGATCTTTTGAAATATTTCCTTATTGATAAACATTGTCATTAAGGCCGAGTGGATATGGTGTCTGCAAGTTTTTCATCCACTTTAGTTCTGCTATATGTCTAGCTTTTATTTTAAAGCTTTTACTAGCATCATTATCATAAATGATATATTCAACTGGTTGAACAGTAACGTTACTAAAAGTATGACCTGATTGACGAAAGTGTTGGTACAAGTAATTGTTTAACCTTTTAGGATAACCTGCATTATATTTATGTTCACGAAATCGAACTTCTAAAGATCGGCCTGTTTGTCCAACATATTGTATACCGCAATGTGGTGTATTTCAAGTCAAACATAAATGACGTGAGGTGTACGTCAGTCAACATTTGAAGCTAGACATACATTAAACATTCTACCATTAACATCTGATTTAATGGTGGACTTGCAAGATAAATAATTGCAACAACTGCACCTCTTAGCATTGCACTTATTAACAGAGGGAAACACCCTGCGTCTTGAATGAACTAAACGATTTCTGAAAGGAGACTTTATATGATACTTCCTCAAAACAAGTGATCCTAGAGGAGTAACTGAAACTTTTGAACCATTATTAAAAATCCTAGTAATATTATTAGAAGGAACATGAAACGAGGTTGCCGAATAAAGATTTAAAGGTGTAAGGCGTACATATGGTTTAGTTCTAAGAAATGAAGAGTTATTTTGTGAAATTTGTATTGATGACGCAGAGTGTAACCGAAAAGGTGAAATATTTATTTTAAGTGTTTTACTAATAGACTCATATATGTAATCTAGAAAGTAATACCATTCTGTGAAAAACGAAATAAGGGCTAATTAATAGTTATAAGAGATACGAAATAGAATCGTATCGACGATCCATAAGAAATAATATTTGTAAACTTTAGGACCGTTAAAAGAGTTCCAAAACTCGGCAACAGTGTCTAATACTAGATCACGAGGAACGTTAAGGAAAACCCTAATAAACGGGCCAAAATGTCGATGAGCACAAAACCTTCAACACGGTATATGAAACACACGTGTTTAAGGAAAAACTGGATCAATGAATGTCCTATTGTGACAGTAAAAATAGATATAAAAATCGAACAGGAAAAGCAGCATTCAAGGACGACAGTCAACCAAAAACACACACAGAAACAAAGAACAAATTTAAAGATGAATAAAAGGCCAAATAAGACATCACAATCACAAACGGGTTGACAATAGGGCTACCGCCTTGGAACGGTCAGTGGCAAAAAAGGCCGCTCGGTGTTTATACCAGGTTCTAAGTTCACTTATTACTTATTACAGCAAAACATATGCTGAATTAATCATGTTTATGCAAATCTGAAAATGCATAACTAACCGCCATCCGGGGCCTGGTTGACGTCAAAATTACTTTTAGATGACGTCGTTGCGAAACATTCAGACAGTCACAGTGATACTTTCTCAATATGATCACCACTGAGTCTCAAAAACTTACGGTGACACATTACCCATTTGTCATATGTTTCAATATGCCAATTACTGTCAAATGTTGAGAAAATTCTCTGCGTTTCTTTCTTTAAAACATCAGCACTATCGAACCTTATTCCCCTCAGTTAAGCCTTAATTTCCGGGAAAACTCTAAAGTCCCTCGGAGCCAAGTCCTGACTGTATGGTGGGTGGGTGTCTGGTCGTTTCTTTGTATGGTGGGTGGGTGTCTGGTCGTTTCTTACTGATGGGGCGAACAAGGTGCTTTTTCACACCCTGAAAAACATTAATTTTAAAAATCTTCGTTACGGTGTACAGTTCTACAAACTGTTATAAAATGATAATTATTATAAGTCTTAAATAATTATTGTTTCAGGTTTGATGAAAAATATTGTTTCTAAAACTTACTTTGGAATAATAATCTGCATTATTAATCGAGTGATATTGGTATTGCCCGTTTTGTTATTTAGACAAAGTGTTAGTAGTAGCTTTTGTCCATTCATCATCTTATATTAATATGTTTGTTTTTGTGTAAGATTGTACCTCCATAATCATTTAATCATGTCTTTTTATTTAAGGTCATAGTTATGTACACTTAGTTGCTTTAATATATATTCATGAATGAATGTTAATAATATTATATATGTTGCTTCCTATTAGGATAATGTGTTAGAATGGCTATTTGCCAAATATGTCATCCTCTGAAAATAAAGATATTATTATTATTATTATTATTATTATTATTATTATCATAGGGCACCTGGTGCTGCAGAAGCATCCCTCTTCGATCAATGAAGAACACGAACATATCTTTGCCGCCCGATCTGTTGACCTTCACTTTCTTGGGTGATTGAGTCTGGGGTGTTTTCCACACTGATTGTGCCTTACTGTACATTTCAAGGTGCTGTGGTGAAGCTATGACAGTGCCGTCTTCCCAGATAGAGCTCGGCTATCTTCAGTCGTCGCCGTTGGTTATTCTCGGTCGGGGGTTTTCGGAGAACAACATGTAGCTTCGGTCAAACAATCAGATATGGGATGATCAAAACAACAAGGTCATGTTGACCAATGAAATTCCTTCTTCACTACTATAAGCTGTTACCCAGACAAGGATAGTTGTCATTACCTGGAATAGTCTACAGAGAGAACTGCGTTGCTATTGAGGAAACACCCGTGATGGTCAAGTGGTCACCCAAGGCGACAGATATGTGAGTATGTGTTACATAATTACCAAACGCCTTATCACTCACGCTTTCATAACATTGGCACTGCGATCTTTCATTTACAAAACCATTTAAAATTTTGAATCGTTATTGCTTTTGCCGGTGAAGTAGATTTTTGTTTTTCTCAGAAAAGAAAAATGGCGTCAGGCAAAGGTGAATGGATGATGAATTCATAATCCGGAAAAAATCATCAATATAATTATCCATTCGATGAAAATAAGGGTGGATATGAATTATATAACAATTAAATTAGATAACGGACGCATTATTTGTCAAATTAAGTTTTATTTCGATGTATTTTTGAGAACGGAGGAAAGTCGTCCAAAACAACAATGCAAATATAACTATCAGTTTTTGGGGGGAATAAATCAAATGATTAGGAATAATTTAGGACAATTAAATATTTTTCTAAAATGGGGATTATAGGTTGAAAGTGGTAGGCGTTTATCTGCGAGAATATTTATCGCGAAAATTTAATGTCGCGATATTTTATTTGCCTTCTTGATAAAGTAGGTGAATAATGAAGTCACTTCGTGGTTAACTGCGAAAATGTGTGTCGAGGAGTTTATCGCGATATTTAACGTCGCTGTATTTTATTTGCCTTCTTGAGAGGATGGTGAATATTTTATTAGCAGAGTAGGGTAATGTCCACAATATCATTATATGGGACACAGCGTGTTTACGCTTTGTAAAAAGGTGAACGAAATGGTAAATATTGGCGGTGAGACTATCACTTTGTCGTCGTCAGTGCCCGCTATTACTTTATCATCGTTTGAGTACACTATCACCTGTCTTATAGTAATTGATACTTTGCTATCGGCACGGGTTTTAAACAGTGACATTGTTTTGTTTTTGCTGTGTTTGTGGCTATGAGCACGGATACGGAAATATTCATAGTGATAGCTTGTAGTATTGATAGTTTGTACTGAGAGTAGTTCGTTCAATCTGAAGAAAAGAAATTATTATCAATTGCTTTCTCTAGTTGTTTATAACCGCCCCCACCCTTCCTCCAAAAATAAAAGATAATAAAAAAAATATGGGTTCAATTAATGTATATATACTGCCACGGAACAAAAGTTAAGATCCATCCCAGGTATTGGGGAAGCAAAGGCGAAACGCTTAATGCAATTGCAGAGGAAGTGTGTAATGGAGAAGTAGCGGAAATAACGGTTGATATACTAGCGGGTCTAGCACTAGAAAATACAGCGTGGCAGACGCTACTAGACCAGAACACCTTCAATTTAAATATCAGAGGGTTGCACGAAAAATATTTGAAAATAGGGAGCAGGTAAGGATAAGGGAGATGGAACAGAGAGCACAAAACATGAAATAGTTATTAGCACAGAGGGAGAAATAGGTGTTGGAGAGAATACAAGGAGAATCATAGAACAGAAAGAAAGAGAGAGAGAAGTTAAAAGAACAATAGAGGATGGTATGAGAAGGCAAGCTGCAGAGAGAAAGAATAATTAGAGAAGAATGCAAGCAAAGTGATAGAACAGAGAAAAAGAGAGAGAGAATTAAAAAGAACAATACAGGATGGTATGAGAATGGAAAGGGAATACCTTGGAGAAAGAAGTATTAGAGGAGAATACAAGGAGAGTGACAGAACAGAGAGAAAGAGAGAGAGAATTAAAAAGAACAATAGAGGATGGTATGAGAAGGCATGCTGCAGAAAGAGAGAAATATTACTGCAAGAGAATGCAAGGGAGAGAGCAAAGGATTTGCTAGAACTAAAATAGAAAGAACGTAGAAGGGTGATAGACTATGAGTAGTGTATTCAGGGATTACAAGAAGAGAAAGATAATGAAAGACGATGGGAGAAAGGAGATGATGAACGTAGAACTATACATGAGTTGAGAGATGACAGACAAATGGCAAAATCATATAATGATAGTATGATAGCAATAGTGAGACAAAATCAAGAAATGATGTTGTCATTGGTGGCTAGGATTAATGGGGTCTCCATAGGTGGGGAAGCACCAGTTAGTGGGAGTAATATGGAGAGACATGCACCAAGGAGGGAGTAGATCGAGATGGGAGAGAGATTAAATACTGCTAGTAAGGAAAAAAGGAAAAGGGAGATAGCGGAGATGGAAGAGAGACAAAGTTCCTCATACACATTATTCGGTTCTTCGCTATTGAGAGATACTCGGAGTGCAAGCTCTTTAGGAGCCCAAATAAATAATGGGCCGCCTTACATATATATAGGGACAGGGGATGACCTTCAGGTAGAGCGGGGTCCGGGAATATACCATATAATTATAGAGACCAAGTTGGATCGGCACAGGCAGATAGGGAAAGATCTTATTCCCCTACTGCAAGGGATTACTATAGGACCGAGTCTCCGCCAAGACAGTTTTATGATCAATCAAGATCGCCATTGCGGTCTTATTCTCCGAGGAATGGTAGGAATGGTAGTTCCCCAGGGCGGGAACCAGGAGCGCCAGATTCTAGATGGTATGGGAGCAACTTCAGGATGCGTTATAACTCCATAACGGATGACTATGGCAAGGTTATAAACAGATCCAGTATTGTCTATTTGCATCTAACCATATCAGGTATAAAAACATATCCTTTCAGAAAGTCTTCTCCTTCAGATTCATAACGTTAGATGAAGTTCAAAGAAGAAACCATCCGCTTCTCTTTCAGCTCTTCTGAGAGAAGTCGTGGGACCCACCTGGCACTAACCTTTGACGTGTTTAAATTAACTGTTAATATTTGTGTATTAAGTTGAAACATCAAACTCTCCTGCTAACGCTCGAACTGTTAACCGCCTATCCATCTTGATCATGTCTTTCATTTTGTCTGGCGGTGTTTTTCCTACCGTTGCTATCCTTCCGCATCTTTGGACATCGTAGACGGTTTCTCTGTCGTCCTTGACACGTTTGTGCCACTTAAACACTAACGCTCAGCTGCATTTCCTAGTAACTCCTGATTCTTCAGTTAATTTTAATGTCTGTGTTAGCGTTTTACCTAGTCCCACACAAAATTATAGATGTCACTTTGTAGTCTAATTGTACAACGGCTGTTTATTTCACAATCAAAATGTATGGAAATGACGTCAGAACATTACGTTGACGGCATACAATTTTGCGTTAAAATCACATATATTTTAACGAACCTATTTCGCAAGTTAAATATTACAAGAAATTACCGGGTCCCACATAGCGATAAAAATGTTACTATTGTACCGCATTGTTTGATCATGTAATATTTTATGAAATAATCTTGGTTGATAACAAACTCACCACTTTATAACCTCTTAATATTTGATTAATTTAAATACTCCTTGTGATATAAGCATTACGTTCCTTGAAATAGACCATGATGCCGTCAACGATCTGACTCCCTATAGCATGTTTGCTTATAATTCTTAAAATGAGTGGCAGCAAAGATCACTGTCAAACCCTGTTAAACAATATTGTCTATACTTAGCATAAGGCATCAAGATAAGCTGCCACGGCATTTGACGGCTTGTTGACGGGCTTATCTGATGGTATATATCTGTAAACAAGTGTTTCATGATGTATCAGACAGATATGTCCAACGTCCAGACACTGTCAAATAGATACGAGTATAATCCCAACAGTAATTGACGTTCCGATACGCTCCTTGTGATGCCTGTTTGTCTTTACCGGTCTTTGACATATATAAGCTTTTTTTGCAATTACGCATTTAGGGTCCTTATTTCAATGTTCCATAAAATATTTTGCATGTGCCATAAGCTTATGGCCCACTACAAAAAACATAATTAAAATGGTGACCAGATTTGGCCACACACCCAGGGGTCACATATTTACATAGAGTTATATATAAAAGAAATCTTTACAAAACAGTCTTCTCTGAAACTACCAGAGCTAGACGACTAATATATGGCATGTACCATAAGCTTATGGTTCTCTACCAAGATTGTTTAAATGGTGACCATTGACCCGTGTTTGATCCTGCCCTGTGGGTCACACTATTACATTGAGTAAAGTCATTAATGAAAAGCCTTTACACACCCGATTACCGGCAGCCGTAGGCACAGTTCGGCAGCCGTAGGCACAGTTCCCGGTAAATAAAAAACAAGTTTCAAAAGGGTAAATAAATCTAGTTTTATGACTTGTTAGCCTGAACATATTAGAAAAGTGAATCGGCCATTTTAATTTGGAAGGAATGTTGTGTATGTCACCTGATTCCCGTGAAATTTGAACCTATATTATTCGAGTTACGGTAGGTTAAATGTTGAAATTAAGCTAAAAAATGTGATTGTAGAAAGTTAGAGACCTGGTACTCGGTAAATAGTCAAGTTTAAGAGATTCCAAGCATACTGCCATAAAATATAATCTTTCTTGAATAAACAGTCCAAGTTTTAGCCCACAGAACATTTTATTAAAATAATTGTGGGTTTTTAAACACGCCCGGGTATTGAAAAATGGCAGGAGTACGCTACAGTTCCATTATTTATTGGCAGGTAGCTAGTACAGTTCCGAAAAATGGCAGGCGTATGGTACAGTTCCAAAAACATCGGACGCTAAAGTATTTTCTCCTTAGGTATAGTGGTGTAATTTCGAAAACACTAATGAAGGAGTACTGTATATAGAATTATATACATCTTCGGTCCTTCCATAAACGTTTAAGAAAACCCACCAACCGTAGGGAAACGTGAATATAGGCTCGTTTGAACCTTCATTCCGAGGGTACAGGATTCTATATAGGACACGCATATAAATCAATAATGTAGTCGCTTAAAGGATACCCATGGTAACGCAAAATACACTTTCAATAACAGGGCTTTACAAAAATGTCATCATTAACCAAATGAGATTATGTGTCATTTAATTATGATCATTTAAAGTTTGCCTAATGAGCATGTTTAAGCTAATATTTAAGCTAATTATGTACACTGAAAGTGGTTACACCTTTATGATAGATATTCTGATTTTGCGGATGACATTTTTTGGAAATTCAGACACTAAACTACTTTTATTTAGACAATAGACATGTACTAGTATTTCGTTTCAACAAGGCAAAAAATTTTGAATGTCTGCATGTGTCAACTTTGAACTTTCCTGGGTATCTGCGCTATATCCGTTACAATTTGATACCAATGGTGTCCTATGATTATTACTTTTTGAGTTAAGTACACTTTTGAGCGACTATATTATTGATTTATATGCGTGTCCTATATATCAGTAGACGTTTGATTCAGATACATTAAGTTACATAGAGTGGCCTTAAAACGTAATTAATGTGATGTGTTCAACTATGCAATAACTAAAATTAAGCAATCTATTCCAAAACATCTAAATACCAAACGCCTGTTATCATAAATGGTGAATTATAAAAAGGGGACGTAACTCAGCACAACATACGATTGTTATTAAAACGTGTCTTTCTCTGTACTGTACCCTCGGAATGAAGGTTCAAACGAGCCTATATTCACGTTTCCCTACGGTTGGTGGGTTTCTTAAACGTTTATGGAAGGACCGAAGATGTATATAATTCTATATACAGTACTTCTTTATTAGTGTTTTCGAAATTACACCACTACACCAAAGGAGAAAAGACTTTAGCGTCCGCTGTTTTTGGAACTGTACTATACGCCTGCCATTTTTCGGAACTGTACTAGCTACCTGCCAATAAATAATGGAACTGTAGCGTACTCCTGCCATTTTTCAATACCCGGGCGTGTTTAAAACCCCACAATTATTTTAATAAAATGTTCTGTGGGCTAAAATTTGGACTGTTTATTCAGGACAGATTATATTTTATGGCAGTATGCTTGAAATCTCTTAAACTTGACTATTTACCGAGTACCCGCTCTCTAACTTTCTACAATCACATTTTTTAGCTTAATTTCAACATTTAACCTACCGTAACTCGAATAATATAGGTTCAAATTTCACGGGAATCAGGTGACATACACAACATTCCTTCAAAATTAAAATGGCCGATTCACTTTTCTAATATGTTCAGGCTAACAAGTCATAAAACTAGATTTATTTACCCTTTTGAAACTTGTTTTTTATTTACCGGGAACTGTGCCTACGGCTGCCGAACTGTGCCTACGGCTGCCGGTAATCGGGTGTGTTTACACATCTCCGAATATACATGAGCTAAGTGACTAAGATATTGCATGTAGTATAAGCTTATGGTCATTCAACTAGTTTGTTCAAAGGGTGATACTGGGGTTAAATTTGACCCCAGTCACAGTTTTACATAGAGTTATATTAGTAAATAGCTGTAAAACTAGTTTTTGCTTTACCATGTGTGCACTTTGAGGCGAGGCTTAGGCGAGGGACCTAAATTAAAACAATTTAAACTGCTATCATAAGTAAATGTCTATTTTATCGATGTTTACAAGTCGCATAGTTTATAAATCCAACCACAAAGGAGATCGCTGCATAGTCATGGCAAAACAATGTATGGACCAATTGAGTATTCACATGAAGCGTTGGCTAAATACAATGACTACTGTAGCTTTGTCAGCAGCAGTGTCAACATCTATATATACTCAAAATGTGAAAAGTAGTCCTATATCAACCACAGCACTCAAACGAAATTACACTGTAGTTTAACAAACTAAAAAATCAAATTAAATAGTCAATGGATTGAACAATATACAAAGATAAAGAGTGGTGAATACAGGGTAAGCGACTTGGAACGGTCAGTAGGTAATACTGTCTATTGGTTAACTTAAATTGATGTTATGTGTACACAACCTCGCTATTAACCTTTCTTGACAAGACCGTGTAAATAAACGCATATCCCATCAAAAGGAAATCTTTAAAAGATAAAGTCAACACTTAGAAAAAATAGTAAACGATACACTTAAATGTTGTGGAAATATATATAAAAATACATAATTAGAAACACCTCAGGATGTATCCATAATTGTAATGACTAACCGAAGCAGTTGCATAGCAGTTGCACCAAAAAGAGAAAATAAAATTAAGATACGACCAAAACAAATGTTTCAGGGTTTAAATAGCTTATATTGATAAGTTTGAGTTGTTTGTTTTACAAATGTACACCTTTAATTAGCACAACGTAATATCATCATATTATTGTAGTAGAACCAGTATGTCAGACATAGTTTTCTGAGTATTCAAATGTGTACTATCCCGATATCCTGGGTACCGATCCTTATGTGTAAGTTTTTTTTTGTTGTTGTTTTTTGTTTTTTAATTTTGCTTTTTTGCTGTTTTTGCTTTAAATAACTCTAGTGTTATATTTTATGCTTATTATATATTGTAATTTTAAGTAATACTATTATTTAAACGAGATATGAGTATTACAACGTGTCTTTTATCATCGCGAAGCCTTTGGCTCAGTGGATAGCACGGTGGACTTGAAATCCGGAAAACCCCGGTTCAAGCATTGCCGGCGTTACTGAGTTTCGTCGGTGTGTTTTTTGGCAAGACACTTTTTCTCGTGAAGACAGAGGTAGCCTCGTACGTCTTATGGGGTCGTTAACTGGGCGGTCTCTATGGAGCGGGTCTTAATAACATATAATGTGTTAATAGTCCGTTAAACAACATCCAGTTCATTCAATTAAGTTTCTTTTAAAGTGCATCTTCAATAGCTTAGCCCTCAAAATTAAAGGTAATCGTATATTTTTTTTTGTCAACAACAAAAACTAAGTAAATACCAATATTGACATCAGTGAGGGACAGTTTAAGGTAGTATGTAGACCCATGTATGATAGTCTTTATCATTGTCGCAACTACCCCCGTCATTGGCAATAAACTTCCGATCTTTTTTAGGTAACTGTCATTCAGTTTGCACTATTTCTGCATGCACAAAACTAGGTTATGACTATATAAAATGCAAAGAATATGTTAAGAAGGTGCTATTTAACAACTGTACCAATTATAACAAATAGTTGTCATGGTTAGTAGTCAGTATAACACTTAAGCTACTTCTTCGATGTTTTCGTGCAAATGCATCTACTAGTTTGTTTCCAGTTTCATATGCATACTTCTGTATTGTGATTTATGTGGGTGGGGTAATTCAAACTGTTGTTAGACATCGTTAAAATAGACATATATTGCAATTAAAAAGCATTAAAATAGACATCTAATTGGATTTTGTGTTTGCATGTGTTAACTATTGCCTTGTGTCTTGATGTGTAACACAACTTCAAAATGTCTTAACCAGTATTGAATAACGCATATACCCAATAATGGACTTATAAAAAGAGGAAACACACACATTTCCTTTATCTAGAATCCTTTGGACTGTTTGTGTCTATTGTATAATGTATGCATACATCAGAAAATTAAAATAGTAGTGTTGTTGTAATTATTCTGAAGAAGACTTACACATACACTTTCTGTTCGATGCGTGTCTCCTGTTTTCAGACTTGCTGAACTTATATATGCAAGCACAGGCATGGATGCTACATAGCACATACCTTCATTAATAGCTATCAAAACAATCCTTAATTCATAATATAATAATTAAATCATCGTAGAAAAGTTGTGAATTACTGATTCTTACAATTTTATACATATAATATAAAAAAAATATTTACTAACCTTAATGCATAAAAAATGTGTGAATAGTGGGTAGGGTAATTTGACTTCCTATTTTAAACAAAATAGTGATTTTAAGCAGAATGCATTGCTAAAACAAAGCTTATTTATTCTGTATTAAACTAATATAAATTATAAAACTTATTTGCATATGTAAAAGTATATTAACACTTATCAAAAAATATTGATGTGCACAAATGAACATTCAAAATTTGATGCCGGGGCTACAATGATACACCTTCTATTATTGTTCGAATTAAACTGTATAAGTTACCCGTTCCATATTGCTATTATGGAAAAATTTCATCTACAGGCATTGTTCTTTCTAAAAAATAGTGATAGAATTTGCCACCTGAGTTGTTAGCAATATCGAAAATTGTGGGTCCTGGCTCAAGGCCTATACGTCTTGTAATAGTGTTTGTGTATTGACGTTCACCGTTCCTCTCCGTATAATAGATCAAGGTCTCATTAAACATATATCTTCATTGCAAGCTACGGTAGGAACATTCTTACGAGTCTCACTAAACAGATATCTTCATTGCAAGCTACGGTAGAAACATTTTTGCGGGTCTCACTAAACAGATATCTCCATTGCAAGCTACGGTAGGAACATCTTGCGCTTAAAAATAGAACTGTATAATTCTGTTCTTGTTTATTTCTTAAAATGTACACATGTTGTTGTCTTTCTTGTTTTGTTCCAGGTGATAAGAATGCGACATGTTCATGCTTTCTACAAGCTTTGGATACGCCTGCATGGTTTTGAGCCCAGATGATTTGGGAATCGAATAATGGGTAGTGATACATTTGAAAATGTAAGTGAGATGGATAAATTCAACAGGGTCTCTAAAAAAAACTAAAAAAACAAGTAAATTGGTCGACCCCGTTTTTTTGTTTTGCTGGATATTACGAGCAACAGACATTAAGTTTCACAAAGAGAAAGTTTTAACGAAAATTCATAAAGTTCTACAGTGGTCGAGAGAGGTCCTGCTACATATACACAGCAGTACAAAAACAACTGTGTTGTGAGACGTACATATATGAGCAGATTAAACGTACTCATATTATGAGACCAGCTTCATTATTCCAAACGACCCGTTTTTTTGTTTTGCTGGATATTACGAGCAGCATACATTAAGTTTCACAAAGAGAAAGTTTTAACGAAAATTCATAAAGTTCTACAGTGGTCGAGAGAGGTCCTGCTACATATACACAGCAGTACAAAAACAACTGTGTTGTGAGACGTACATATATGAGCAAATTAAACGTACTCATATTATGAGACCAGTTTCATTATTCCAAACGACCCACTTTTTTGTTTTGCTGGATATTACGAGCAACAGACATTAAGTTTCACAAAGAGAAAGTTTTAACGAAAATTCGTAAAGTTCTACAGTGGTCGAGAGAGGTCCTTCTACATATTAACATATACACAGCAGTACAAAAACAACTGTGTTGTGAGACGTACATATATGAGCAAACTAAACGTACTCATATTATGAGACCAGCTTGATTAGTCCAAACGACGAGGAACACTAATAATTCGTAGTCGGAGCAACTTTTGATAGCCGCCGTACAGCCCTACATGCAAACTGGTAGAAAGACTAATACATACTGAAGAGACGATCCCATAGAAGTAACGCAAAACAACCAAGGGAGAAAAGCAACATATTGGGTTTGAGAGGTAATAAAGTGAACCTCTAATTCCACTTAGCACTGGCTAAGCGGTATTAATACTTAGAGCCACAAAGACTCTTCTGAAAGATCCCCCAAACCCGTTAGTGATAAAACTACTGATTTAGAAGTCGATGCAATTTTTTACACTATGCAGAATAAAACCCATATGGCGGCTTTAGAGGCATTCTGCTTTAAAGCTACAACGATTGGGCTCAAATAACCTAAAGGACCAGTAATACTGGAAGCAACACACATAAACAAGAGATACAAGTAGCAGACTCGGTTTTATTGAGTCTGTTCATGAGAGGTAATGATGTCGGGTGCCACACCTTTCACGCCTCCTAATATCGGCTTAAGTGATATTCTACTTTAAAGCCACAAAGATTGAGCTTGATTGTCCCAAAGGACCAGTAAGTAATAACACTACTGACTTGTAGTCGAGGCGAAATGTTACGGCCGCCATACATTCGCTAGTTTGAATGTCAATAAACAATGAAAATAGGATCACTTGGAAGCAAAAACACAAGCAAGAGATTAAAGGAGCAGACTAATAACACGTTTAATTTGTAAGTATCCAGTAATATCATAGTGTCTGGGTTGATTTATAAGTAACCAGTAATATGATAGTGATTCGTAGACTGGGTTGATTTGTAAGTAACCAGTAATATGATAGTGATCCGTAGTCGGTGTTGATTTTATACAGCCGACACACAGCACTAAACAAACATTTGTGTGAATGTCAATAAATAGTGAAAAGGGGATCCCTTAGAAGCAACGAACACAGTTGGTAGACTCCTTGCTTTGAACGGCAACGGTATGGAGTTCAAACTTGGGACAAGAGAGAAATAACATGTGCGGACATAGAATTGCTTCAAGAACATCTTGCTTTAATTAAGTAAATATTCCACAATGTTAGTAGTGCAATGTTTTCCGAGTTCATGCCTGGAGCAATACACTTTTGTTTTATAAATATTTATATATCACAGACTAAATCCAATATAATAATCTGGAATATAAGAAAAATCTATCATGCCCCGTAGCACAAATGTAATATAATTATCAACAAGACGATCATGTGCGAAATTATTCGTATTCGCTCAAATCACGCAACATGCGATCTCATATATATAACTCACAGAATAGGAGTATTCACAAACTAAAAGATTAAAGGGACAATGTCCGTGACAACACACACTAATTACGTTCACAAACATTACACACTAAACATTATTGAATATTTACTAATCAAATGCAAGATTGTTTAACGGAATTCAATCGCGGTACAAAAAAAAAAGTGCCGCTTTGAACGTTTGAACTCGCAGCTCAAATTAAAATTACACCCTCGGGTAACAATAGCGATAGCCGGCGACTCCTGACTGAGCTAGGCGGGCTATACATATTACGCAATACGTACTATGTAGAAAACGAAATGCGCTAATGGTAGTCACGTGCTCAGCAGAAATTTACAAATAATAATTTAAAAAAAAAAATCAAGTTCACGAATGTATTGCTACAGACTTATTTGGGTCTATGCTCAAGTTTTCATGTATACATTTCACTGAATAAAAGTGGTTATGCTCAATATCTGCTTACTTACGGACAGTGTCCCTTTAAAGAAAAGTCGGAATTAAAAGGTAACCTTGAACTTACAACCTTTGAAACTGTACTCGCTCAAACTTTCTATCTATTTTCCACAAATTCTCGCCTTGTGTTTTAGTCAAATCGGGACACGTTTCCGAAAATATCTCGACCATTGCATATTGGTCTAACACACCCATTAGATTTTTGCATTGTGTTGTTTATGTCATGAAATAAAATAATGTAATGCTGTCATTCATATTTATGCCCATTTTAAATAAGAATAACTTACATTCCCATCCCGTATGGCACGATGAGCTGCTAACAAATCTAAAGAAATGTGGGGGTCAAGTGGCTAATGATTAAATGGATCATTTAAAAATATATAAACACTTAGATGTCAAAATAGTGTATTCATACATTCACTTCCATATACGTAAACACTCATATACGTAAACACATTAAAAGCTCACAATGTTACCATGGCAATGCTTGAAAAAGCTAACAGTTAGATCAGCAATGTCATATAAACTAAAAATGGCAAACTAAATTAGTGGAAATGCCTCTTTTTTTAAAAACATAAATGGGAATTTATTTACTGGCCACCACTTCCTGTGATGCAATGGTTAAGTTAACCCAGTGGCCGAGTGGTCAATGTCTCTGACTTGAAATCACTCACCGCTGTAGGTTCGATCACTCATGGGCCTAGGGATCTTAATGTGAGGAAGCTATCCAACTGGTTTGCGGAACGTCGGTGGTTCTACCCAGGTGCACGCCCGTGCACGAAAAGTGCCCGGAGGGGCACCTGGGGTCTTTCTCCACCAACAGAAGCTGGAAAGTTCCTATATGGCCTTAGCTGCTGGTGAGACTATAAAATCCATTTCAATTCTCTTTGGAACAATAGTTGTCTCAATATATAATGCTACAGTATTTTGTTCACAACTTAAGCCTCATACACACACTATAATTAATTCTCATGGAAATCGCTAAAGCTGGCTATTATGCCCCGCCACGAAAGTGGTGCAGGCATATAGTGTTACCCTTGTCCGTCCGGATGTACGTCACGTCCTTACGTCCGTATGTCCAATTTTTACATTCAAGTTTTTTATTAAGTCAATTTCTCAGATACCAGCCATTCATAACATCTTCTTCTAATAGAAGACATGTGGCATACGGGCTCAGTAATGATTGTATTTATCTATATGGGTATTTTAGTGTGCATATTTTAATACACGCAGAACACACGAACATGTGTCAGTTTCTCAGTTTAAAAATATAATCATGATCATGTACTTTTTTAGTTTTGTTACTACATATACATTTAATTATATAGACCAGTGAGTTTGAATGAATGAATGAATGTGTTTTCTAAAAAATCTAAAACATGTGTCCGTATGTATGCAACCATTTGTAAGCAGGGACAGAACCGGTCGCTTATGGTAGCCTGCTTGCAGGCATATGAGTAAAACGAGTGCCATAATAAAATATATGTATTTAAAATGTTAATTAAATCTGACGTTCTCATTCATATTGTACTCTAAAGAAACCAAATCCGATTGTGTAATTCTTATTGTTATTTTATGTTGATATGTTATTATTTATTGTACGGTGTGACTGGGGGATAGTTCCCCGACACTCACATATTTATGACGTGGAAATAAACGGGTTTCCTCACAGGAACTCAAAAAGGAAAAAAAAACTGCTTGATTCCATTCGTATGACAAGCCATGAAAAACGCTTGATTCCAGTTCTGTTGCACATGATGAGAAACAAATTAATATAAATTATAAAATTAACAATCAGAAAACACATGATTCTAGTTATATGACTTAATTGAATTGAATTGAATGTTGTTTAACGGCTCATCAACACAGTATAGGTTATTTAGAGCCGCCCCAGAGAGAGGGGAAGGATACATAGGAATCCGGGAACCTGCCCTACTCTTATTATCGAATAGATTCCTATGGTTCTTTAACGTGCTCGGAGGATAGACCGATACACGGGACCGCCCGGTTTACGTCCCCATCCGACGGACGAGGCTAAGGTAAAGTGTCTTGCCCAAGAACACACCGTGCAGGAACGTTTGATACCCGTTACATTGCAGTGAAAAACATAATAATTACAGTAATTAAACTTTTTAAAGCACACATGTATCTGCATTAAGCAGAATGTAACTTGTCTTTTAATATTACATTTTGTTACTCCATTTTGTAAGCAACCCATTACCCTTTAGTGGGGCATTCGTGTCCCATGGACAAATTTTCTAGTTTTTAAAGCTGAGATTCTACTGCTCTTGTAAAACTGTGTGAAATATATTTGTAGTTTTATGAAAGATTAAAGAAGGTTTCTTAACAAGGAGAAATGTTGTTTCAAGTACAAATAACATGTTTGTAAGAAAAGATACGAGTTAAACCTAATGAAATTGGCATAAAGCATAAAGACGCGCATAACTGATAACATTCCCAATAATACTGCCTCTTTAAAACGTTAAGCTACCACTGACACCGACTTAAAATGCGAAAATTCAAGATTACAGTAACTTTACTCTCTCAATACTGTATTTATTTACTGCAATTTGACTCAATATGCAATAATCAGAACGGCCGTTTTCGCAAAACTAACGTCTTAGATTTTGAAGTGTGGATCATGCAAAGGTTGGTTTATGAAAATGCAGATTGAGTTTGAAAAGAAGGCGTAGGGAGAAACCTGCGAACCAAATGCGCATAAACCTTTCAAAAAGATATTTGTTTTGAAGTGATTTCATTTTGGATTTTGACGCCTGAATCTCAAAATCGAAATAAGGCGAAGTTTTGTATTATATAAAGGGTAATAATGAAACGTTGTACACTGCGACCGCAAATGCCTGGAAACTTTTCAGTATGTAATTCGTCAATGGATTTAATTTTCCGGCCATCATGGAGTTTGTGATATTCTTACCAGACACATTCTTCCCGATTTTTACCATCAGTTCTTCCTACCAAACATTTTGAATCAATGTGGGCGACCTCACTTCTCTCTGTTCAGCTGCCTCGACATGCGTTACATATTGATAACAATTCACCCTTGTAACACGACGTACTAGAATTACACATCAGCACAGAAATACAATTGTTCACATGTAAGGGATACGTGTGCGTTAGCGTGTGTATTACAACACAAATAAACTGTTCACTGCTACATTTGTGTAATTATAAGATTGCGTTATCAAAGTGAAAAATGTAAAGGAACTGTTCATTGCTACCTTACCATGTGCAATTATGAAAACCATATAAGAGTCGGGAACGGCAACGAATAAGTGCCGTGTATATCAAATGCTGGGCATCATGAACATCAGCACATTCGGCATTCATAGAGCACATTGGTAACTATCGTTCGGGGCGCTTGTTCATTTTGGATTTTTAAGACAGAATTCTAACAGTACATAATTAAAATGGAAATACCTTACTTTTCAAAATCGGTTGATTCATGGCTATTGAATTTATTAAATATTTGATTTTCTTATAAATACGGGGTTATTTATAAGAAGCTAGTAAAGCGTTTGAATTGGTTTAAACATATTTTATTTCAATATTATACAACATGCATATATAAATAGTACAAAGTTAATAGGATTGGAACGAAAGAAAGCAATCTTATAAAGTGCCTCTCCTTGGTATTTAACAAATGCAATTGATGTTGGCGGTTAATACAGTTTAACATCGAAATGGCAATTTATTTTAATATATCTTGTTTCGCGTAACAGAAAAGAAAAAATAACTCGATACAAACAGGTGTTAGAGAAAAGAAAAAAAAATGGGCGTGGGGACAACAACATGGAACTCTTGGGTGACGAAGTGGAGAAGGGTAGAGAATATGTTATAGCTGACAACAGGCTGACACTCAGCAACATTTTAAGAAAAAATAAAATTGAGCTCCTCAGTAAGGGAAGAAGTAAACTGATAAATTTAAAAACGTTTACTTGCTAATAAAACTATATGCACAGCTTCAAATATAGCCACATTTGTTTGGTAAGAGACCAGTGGATCTCCAAAAAGAATTGTTTTGAGTGAAACTGTGCATAAGGGCACAAGTGCATGCATAAGTGCGTCTCTATTTATTTGGTATATCGGACAATTGAAGATGAAATGATGAGTATTTTCAATTTGTCCACAGCGACATAGTGGGGAATCAACAATGTTCTTTAAGAACAGATCGTGATTGAGGGAACTACAATTCGTACGTAAACGTGTATGGAGTAATTGTGCTTTTCTACTGCCATAGTAGTACTAATTAGGAGGCCGTGTAATGTCACGTTTCAGATATTGTTTGAATGAATTCAGTGATTCAGTATTTCTTACTTCTAGTGGGATATTATTCCATTCGCGAACTACAGTTGGAACGAAGGAGTTGAGATAAAGGTTAGTTCTTGAGATAGGAGTTTGCAAGTCCGTTGCATTTCTTAAGTTGTATCGAGATGACTCGCTAACTAGTGGTGGGACTAAATTAAATAAAGCGTTTGAACTGGACTTTAGACTAGGAATGCGATGCGAAATATTAGACAGAAACTACAATGGGCTCAAGTTTTGCCACTGACGTGAGTTCTATGGTCAACCCGGTTGTGTTTGTGATGGCACATGCTTTGCTTCTTATTAACGTTGTAATTGATGTTTGTGTTAATGCGTGTTGTTATATATGTTTTATATCGTAATCAACTTATGACAGTCTGGGTTTCGCCTGCAGTACAATAAGTAAATGGTTGTCGAGGCGCTTTCATAGTCGGCACAAACGCGTCCTTACGCAAAATGTTAAATATTTAAGCAAAATGCATATTTTCGACTTGTTTTCATTCAAAAATAACTTTAGAACTATGAGTGATACAACTTTCAAATTTAGTCAGCGTGTGTATTATGACATGTACTATAAATATAACACACGCATATAGATGTCATTGATCTGGAAATATATACTAGTATTTAGATTTGAAAAAAAAAAAACGACAACAAAATGTTAAACAAATGTTTATTATTTTTTCTTTCCTCGAGATCGTTAAAACTATGAGCGATACAGCTTTCAAATTTGGCCAGTGAGTTTAATAGGACATATCCTATACATATAATACATCATAAGTGGCCATAACCTTGACATTTAGATTTTAAATGACTGAACGATAAGTAACACAATTTTCTAATTTGGTCAGTTTGGGTATTAAGAAAATATATATATATAGTTTTATTCAGATAATTCCAATGGGTCATAAGACCCGTGAGGATACAACAAATACATATAAACTTGACAGCGATAGTGAAATATATATACAACATTATACCAACAATTAACATAATCAACAGAAAAGTATTTATATTTATAAGATTACAATTAATACTTTAGCAGTTAATGTTGTTGATATTTTGCTTTTACCGCAAAATATGCAGAGAAGGTGACTGAACCATCACATTGAATCGCTAATATGTTAATGCACATAGTTATATTAATTTATATATAATATTAGATTTAACTAGCGTGATACATGGGAAGCTTCTAACTAGTACACAAATGTATATACATAGCTTGTAATAAACAAATATACACTTATAACGTAAACATGCAACTTTAGAATAACATAAAAAAAAAACGGCTATTGCAAATGTATTATTTATATACCATTGATTTTCTAATTTCAAAGGCTTTATATATAAAGACGCTAAGGTTTTGTTGTGTCTTTTTGTTTTCGCATTTGAAAAGTTCTAAAAATTAGATCATGTTAGGTCTTTTCCAAAAATATTTACTTATGTAATGGTTTCTTATTTCATTAAACATGCAACATTCAATAACAAAGTGATATTCGTCTTCAAGTGTATTGCAGACGACGCATATTCTTTCATGTATTGGTTTACTGACTGGTTTTTGCCATCTGCCAGCTTCAAGGGTATGAGAGGACACACGTAACTTTGACATTGCCTGTCTAAACTTTGGTATGTTTACGAGTTTTAGATATGACTTAAGATCAAAATTATAATCAACAATCAGTTTGTAAAATTTTGCCCTACTAGAATTCTCTAACCTAAAATGCCAATTTTGAATGCAATTATCATTTATTCTTTGTTTTATATAGTATAAAAACAAATCCTTATTGCCAACCCCTTGAAATAACCATGCATGATAAAAAACCAAGTGATTCTAACAAGTTTTTTAACAATTTTACCCAATTCTTTTTATTTGGATATATCTCAGCATCCACCATCATCATATTGTAAACATGGCGTATATACTTATTTTCATTAACGTTCAATATTTTTAGCCAGTACGTAATTATTTTAATATATCTCTGCGTTACAAGACTCGTTCTTCCTAATTCGCCACAAATAAAATCGTTTTGTGTTGATCGTTTTACCTGTAATACTCGTTTGCAAAATTGTGTATGCACTCGTTCTATATTTAATGCTGTTACAAATCCCCAAACCTCAGAGCCATAATTTAGAATAGGAACAATAAGTTTTTCGAACAAATCAAGTTTGTGCTGTACAGTGATATCTGTAAATTTGTATAGATATCTATTCAGTTTAAATATTGCTTTTTGAGCCTGACCAGCTAATGTACATTGTGTTTCATGGAAAGATCCACCTTGAGTAAAAACAATTACCAGGTATGAAAAAGATTTAACAATTTCTATTAAATTATTATCATAGGTGAATCGAACATCTCCAGCTAATGGACCAGCCTTCCTAAAAACCATAATTTTGTTTTCAATACATTTACTTTTAATTTCCAGCGCTTACAGTAATCAAGAAGAATGTCAAATCCTTTCTGTAAACCCTGTGCAGTTTCTGAAAAAATCACAATATCATCAGCATATAGCACAATAAAAATTTTGATCATATCTACGTCAATGCCATCAAACCCTTTCAAATATACAATGCATATAAAACACACATATGTGTCCACAATCTCCAGACCTTTGTCACGCTACGATACTCTACCAGGCCTGCCAAATTTACGGATAAATCCGGATTTTTCAGTCGCTCTCCGGATCTCCGGATTTAAGTGTACAATCTCCAGATTTTCCATCAAAACAAAATGTTCATGATTTGACAGTTATTCTTTCACAGTTTATCTGCTATTTCTGTTATATGTGTGGGCCAAATCATAAGGCATTGGACAAGCTTAATAAGTACGTGTATTCACTATCAGAGCTACAGTATAAGTCCCCTTTATTAGAGACGTAAACATACATGTTTGTATATAGTTATAACAGATTATAAGACCACATCAATTTAGAACATCCTCCCTTTTCTGAAAAAAAATAAAGAATTTAAATCATATATGATTTTTAAAGATTTTTTAAAAAATATCAAAACCTAACTGTTGCTATTATCAACGCACTTCAGCTGGCAGACTTCGGCTGGTAACTGTTACACACTATCAAAATATAACTGTCACTTACAACCTGATAAATATAATTAACCATTTCGCTGCCACAGTCGAAGACATTGATTTGTATGACCAGTGTAACCCAGATCAACCTTTACGTCATGTGCAGGCTGAGTCGTGTTTCTCAGTAAGAATATTTCCATTACACCTTATATACAAGATATCACCGGAAGGTTAGAATTCAAATTTTTGCAGACTACATTTGAAATTTGGCGGCGAAAGGGTAAAAAGTGACAAATTGAAATACCCGATAAATATAATGAGAAGTGAAAAATGAGAGTTAATTGGAACACAAGTGATGAAATAACTAGCACATACGGACTGTTATTTAAAAATCACAAGCTAATTGTGCCAACAGCTGTGAGCAAGTCTAAGTTAGAGAATTTGCCTAAATCACATATGGGAATTACCCGAACAAAAGGCGAGAATCCTTATATTGGCCTGTGCACATAATCAAAATGCAAATCACAATGAACCGATGATTGAAGTGGAAATCCAGACAGGCCATGGTCACACGCGTTTTCTGAGAGTTTTGTGTACAAAAACAAAAACTAGCTATTGCTTGTAGACAAATATTCGATAGAAATAAACGTGCTAGACAACTTGAGTAGTGAAAATACAATCAAGTATTTGAAATGTTTGGCTGTCCTACGGTACTAACCAGCGATAATGCTTGTCAGTACTAAAGTATGGATTTGAACATGTCACCTCTAGTCCACACTATCCCCAGTCTAACGGGTTAGCAGAAAGGGCAGTACATACTGTTAAGAACCTATTTAAGAAAACGAAGGATCTATACTTAGCGTTATTAGACTATCGAAATACAATAATTGACGTTCTAGGTCAATCGCCAGCTCAAATGATGTTCCTTCATAAGTTGAAATCAACCATCCCGACGACAGCACCCTTGCTCATGCCAAAACATTGCAGCAATCTCAAGCAAAACATGAAAAATAGACAAGAAAAGAAGAAACGAAACTATGACAAACACAGTGAAAACGAACTATCAGTTCTAAATACGGGTGACAAAGGACCGCTGGCTGAAAGGTGACATTGTACGAAAACATAATTCACCGAGATCTTACGTCGTAAAGGCATTGGACAAACTTAATAAGTACGTGTATTCACTAGCAGAGCTACAGTATAAGTCCCCTTTATTAGAGACGTAAGCATGCATGTTTGTATAATTGTTATAACAGATTACAAGACCACATCAATATAGAACAATTTCCCGTATTGGTTCTGTTATGCTCCCTAATCAGAGGAATATGTGTAGAAAAGTAAGTGCTCTTTCATAAAAAACAGTTGTGGTAGAAACTAAACCAGCTCTTTCTAATCGAATTACTATGCTTATTTATTATTTTCTATAATTATCAAACAATGCATCAACTTGTATCAAGTGCATATATAATTTTAAATTTGCGTTTTAAAAAAACATTGTGAAAATTAAGTCTCGCGCTCCAAATTTCCATTTAAAATGTTCTTCGCGCGTTTTAAATCTTAAATTTTAAAAACCTCAGAATTTTGTTTTAAAAAAGTTTGGCAGACCTGCTCTACACTACTAAGGATCTGACAAAATCCATTTCTGTTCTCTTTCAATCAATAGTTGTGTTAATATATAATGCTACAATATTTTGTTCACAACTTTAGCCTAAAGCTGGCCATTATGCCCCGCCACGAAAGTAGTGTTACCCTTGTCAGTCCGGACGTACGTCACGTCTGTACGCCCGTACGTCCCATTTTTACATTTAAGTTTTTTATTAAGTCAATTTCTCAGATAAAAGCCTTTCATAACATACTCTTCTTCTAATAGAAGACATAAGCAGAATATAACTTGCCTTTTTATATTACACTTAACATGTTGTTACTCCATTTTGTAAGCAACCGATGACCCTTTAGCGGGGCATTCGTGTCCCTTGGACAATTTTCTAGTTTTTAAAGCTGAGATTCTACTGCTCTTGCAAAAATGTATGCAATATATGTGTAGTTTTATGAAAGATTAAAGTAGGTTTCTTAACAAAGAGGAATGTTTTAAGTACAAATAACATGTTTGTAAGAAAAGTTACGAGTTGAACCTAATGAAATTGGCATAAAGCATAAAGACGCGCATATCGGATAACATTCCCAATAATACTTCCTCTTTAAAACGTTAAGCTACCACTGACACCGACTTAAAATGCGAAAATTCAAGATTACAGTAACTTTATTCTCTCAATACTGTAATTATTTACTGCAATTTGGCTCAATATGCAATAAACAGAACGGCAATTTTCACAAAACTAACGTCTTAGATTTAGAAGTGTGGATCATGCAAAGTTTGGTTTATGAAAATGCAGATTGAGTTTAAAAAGAAGACGTAGAGAGAAACCTGCGAAACAAATGCGCATAAACCTTTCAAAAAGACATTTGTTTTGAAGTTATTTCATTTTGGATTTTGACGCGTGAATCTCAAAATCGAAATAAGGCGAAGTTTTGTATTATATAAAAGATAATAAAGAAACGTTATACACTGTGATCGCAAATGCCTGGTAACTTTTCAGTATGTAATTCGTCAATGGATTTAATTTTCCGGCCATCATGGAGTTTGTGATATTCTTACCAGACACTTTCTTCCCGATTTTTACCATCAGTTCTTCCTACCAAACATTTTGAATCAATGTGGGCGACCTCACTTCTCTCTGTTCAACAGCCTCGACATGCGTTACATATTGATAACAATTCACCCTTGTAACATGACGTACACATCAGCACAGAAATACAATTGTTCACATGTAAGGGATACGTGTGCGTTAGCGTGTGTATTACAACACAAATAAACTATTCACTGCTACATTTGTGTAATTATAAGATTGCGTTATCAAAGTGAAAAAATGTAAAGGAACTGTTCATTGCTACCTTACCAATAAGTGCCGTGTATATCAAATGCTGGGCATCATGAACATTAGCACATTCGGCATTAATAGAGCACATTGGTAACTATTGTTCGGGGCGCTTGTTCATTTTGGATTTTTAAGACAGAATTCTAACAGTACATAATTAAAATGTAAATACCTTACTTTTCAAAATCGGTTGATTCATGGCTATTGAATTCATTAAACATTTGATTTTCTTATAAATACGAGGTTATTTATAAGAAGCTAGTAAAGCGTTTGAATTGGACTTTAGACTAGGAATGCGATGCGAAATATTAGACAGAAACTCCAATGGGCTCAAGTTTACCCCTAGCGGCATTTTGCCTCTGACGTTAGTCCTATGGTCAACCCGTTTGTTGATGGCACATGCTTTGCTTCTTATTAACGTTGTAATTGCTGTTTGTGTTAATGCGTGTTGTTATATATGTTTCATATCATTATCAACTTATGACAGTCTGGGTTTCGCCTGCAGTACAATAAGTAAATGGTTGTCGGGGCGCTTTCATAGTCGGCACAAACACGTCCTTACTTTAAATGTTAAATATTTAAGCAAAATGCATATTTTCTACTTTTTTCATTCAAAAATAACTTTAGAACTATGAGTGATACAACTTTCAAATTTAGTCAGCGTGTGTATTATGACATATAATATAAATATAACACACCCATATAGATGTCATTGATCTGGAAATATATACTAGTATATAGATTTAAAAAAGAAAAAAAAAAAAAACGACAACAAAATGTTAAGCAAATGTTTATTATTTTTTCTTTCCTCGAGACTGTTAAAACTATGAGCGATACAACTTTCAAATTTGGCCAGTGAGTTTATAGGACATAATACATCATAAGTGACCATAACCTTGACATTTCGATTTTAAATGACTGAACAATAAGTAACACTTGTTTCTAATTTGGTCAGTTGAGGTATTAAGAAAATATACAATGCATATAAAACACACATGTGTCCACAATCTCATTAAAATCAGACCTTGTTACGCTACGATACTCTACCAGGCCTGCCAAATTTCCGGATAAATCCGGATTTTTCAGTCGCTCTCCTGATCTCCTGATTTAAGTGTACAATCTCCGGATTTCCCATCAAAACAAAATGTTCATGATTTGACAGTTATTCTTTCACAATTTATCTGCTATTTCTGTTATGCGTATGTACCAAATCATAAGGCATTGGACAAGCTTAATAAGTACGTGTATTCACTAGCAGAGCTGCAGTATAAGTCCCCTTTATTAGAGACGTAAAAATGCATGTTTGTATAATAGTTATAACAGAACATTCTCCCTTTTCTGAAAAAAAAAGAATTTAAATCATATAAGATTTTTACAGATTTTTTAAAAAATATCAAAATCTAACTGTTGCTATTATCAACGCACTTCAGCTGGCAGACTTCAGCTGGTAACTGTTACACACTATCAAAATAAAACTCTCACTTAAGACCTGATAAATATAATTAACCATTTCGCTGCCACAGTCGAAGACATTGATTTGTATGACCAGTGTAACCCAGATCAACCTGTACGTCATGTGAAGGCTGAGTAGTGTTTACACTGGTCGACACTCAGTAAGAATGTTTCCATTACACCTTATATACAAGATATCACCGGAAGGTTAGAATTCAAATTTTAGCAGACTACATTTGAAATTTGGCGGCGAAAGGGTAAAAAGTGAAATACCCGATAAATATAATGAGAAGTGAAAAATGAGAGTTTATTGGAACACAAGTGATGAAATAACTGTCACAGACGGACTGTTATTTAAAAATCACAAGCTAATTGTGCCAAAAGCTGTGAGAAAGTCTATGTTAGAGAATTTGCATAATTCACATATGGGAATTACCCGAACAAAAGGTTAAGTGCGAGAATCCTTATATTGGCCTGGCATGGCTAGTGACATTGAGGAATTGTGTCAAAAATGTGAAATGTGTGCACATAAATGCAAATCACAAAGAACCGATGATTGAAGTGGAAATTCCAGACAGGCCTTGGTTACACGTGTCTTCTGGTAGTTTTGTGTAAAAGAACAAAAACTATCTATTGCTCGTAGACAGATATTCGAAATGGATAGATATAAACGTGCTAGACAACTTGAGTAGTGAAAATACAATCAAGTATATGAAAAGTCAATTTGCAAGATATGGATGGCCTACGGTACTAACCAGCGATAATGCTTGTCAGTACTCAAGTGCATTATTTAAAGACTTGGCGCAGGAATATGGATTTGAACATGTCACCTCTAGTCCACACTATCCCCATTCTAACGGGTTAGCAGAAAGGGCCGTACAGACTGTTAAGAACCTATTTAAGAAAGCGAAGGGTCCATACTTAGTGTTATTAGACTATCGAAATACAATAATTGACGATCTAGGTCAATCGCCAGCACAAATGATGTTCCGTCATAAGTTGAAATCAACCATCCCGACGACAACACCCTTGCTCATGCCAAAACAATGCAGCAATCTCAAGCAAAACATGAAAAATAAACAAGAAAAGAAGAAACGGAACTATGACAAACACAGTGAAAACGAACTATCAGTTCTAAATACGGGTGACAAAGTGATGCTAAGACATAACGACCGCTGGCTGAAAGGTGAAATTGTACGAAAACATAATTCACCGGGCTCTTTCGTCGTAAAGGCATTGGACAAGCTTAATAAGTACGTGTATTCATTAGCAGAGCTACACTTTATTAGACGTAAGCATGCATGTTTGTATAATAGTTATAACAGATTACAAGACCACATCAATATCGAACAATTTCCCGAATTGGTCCTTTTATGCTCCCTAGTCAGAGGAACTTGTGTAGAAAAGTCAGTGCACTTTCATAAAAACAGTTGTGGTAGAAACTAAACTCTTTCTAATCGAATTACTATGCTAATTTATTATTTTCTATAACTATCAAACAATGCATCAACTTGTATCAAGTGCATACATAATTTAAAAATTTGCGCTTTAAAAAAACATTGTGAAAATCAAGTCGCGTGCTCCAAATTTCCATTTAAAATGTTCTTCGCGCGTTTTAAATCTTAAATTTTAAAAACCTCAGAATTTTGTGTTAAAACGTTTTGGCAGACCTGCCCTACACTACTAAGGATCTGACAACACTGCTTTGGAGGTCGCGTCAGATTGACCTTCAGAAATCGCTCGGTATAGGCTGCTTCACCGCGCATTTCGCGTTTCAGTCAAAGGCTGTGGAGCAGTCTACGCTCGGTATTGAAAGAGACAATGTCCGTTACTTTTATCTTATAAAACACAAAAAAAAATGCGTTGACAAACATAACACATCAACCACTATTGAATATTTGCTGAATAAAACCTAGATTGTTTGACGGAATTCAATAGCGGTACAAAAAATCAAGTACCGCTTCGTATTGCTGAACTCGTAAACTTTACTAAACTTACACTCGCGGGTAATAATAATAGAAAAAATATAGAAAACCTAATGTGGAATAATCTCGGTAGAATATATATTTTTCAGATACAAATATAATCTTCCGAATGTTTTCAAAAAAGATGAACGCGCCCATGATTTACTTCGTATTATTGCTGTAAAACATGCTATTTAGTGCATTTCTTTGAATTTATCGAGCAATCCACAGCCTTAACACACGGCGACTTTATCATTTTTCGGATATATGTGTTTTATGTGAATTTTCTTTTGTAAAGTTCACTCGAACATCATCTGAAGTGCATACGAAACGCGCGATTTCATTGGTTGAATTTAGTTGATCTTCTCATGAATATTGATTAGATGAAAGGTCGATCTGACGTGACCTCCTGGGCAGTGTTGTCAGATCCTATAGCGAAAAGCATCAAGCGTAGTTAGGATTTGATTTTAATGAGATTGATGTGTCCATGACCTCGTTTTAAAAGTACTGAAAAATAACTGGGAAAACAAAGTGTTAAACATTTGATTCACATTTTTTCTTTAGACGATATATTTCAATCTATAAGCTTTACCACTTGTAAAGTATGCCTCCGCTTTCACAAAATGAAGTGGGAGCTATATGGAAATCATGATGTATTACTTGCATGCACCAAACAGTTTTGAATGGGTTGTTCCCAAACTTCGTATACACATAACAACTGATGACAGTATGTCTCTGTACATCAGCCATTGTTGATTGCATTTATCACAGAAGTATGGCCCTTTATTTGACTTAAAATGTCCCACTCTAATATTGTATTCAAACATTTTCGAATCGATTGTTCGCAAACTTCATGTATACATTTCAACTGATGACCGTATGTCCCTCTACATCAGATATTGTCCATTGCCTAAATTTATTACAGAATTACAGAATTACGGACCTTGGTTTACTTAGAAATGTTTTCACGTCAAACAATTAAGAAATATTTTAGACATTTATTATTCGTGATTTTGCACGTCCGCATCGGCTATATCAAAAACCCGGAGGTATTCATCACATTCCGTGATAACTCAAGTTTGATCAGTAGCTGCAAATGTATTACTTCCGTATTTCTTTCGTTTCTTCTTTTCAGTTCACGCTGATTTAAGTTTCTGTCACAGGTTTCCGGCGGCTTGTCGACCGCAGCGCCTTTTAGTTTTAGTTATCTGCTGTAACTACTTTGAGAGGGATGGGGTTGGGAGGTGGATAAGGGTGGAGAAATTGAAAACAGTAAGCATCCACAGAAATTAAACAAGGCTGGACATCTTCTGGAAGCAAAAACTTCTACTGTCATACAGTAATTAACTTTGGACGAGATTGGACACCTACCGTCTACCGTTTTACAGAAATAAATTCAATGGTAGCCAGGCGCGTAGCTGCCTATACGCGAGTACGCGGCTGAATCCACATGATTCTGACAAAAGCACCCAGAATGCACCAGATTGCACCATTGTTTTCAAAATTTTCCGTGGGCATGCCCCCGTACCCCACTAGCACAATTATGAATCCACATGAATAGAGGGCTAGCTACGCCCCTGGTAGCCAAAAGGCTTAGTGACATATGGGGAAATGCTAAATAAAAAAATAACGACGATCACCTGCACGTGCTAGTGTCTAGTTTTAAACATTGCACGGTTTTGCTATTTATCTCTAGACAATCTCAATAGCCAAAAATATCAAGATATGATGTCATGCTAATTACCTATACTCCCACATGCATAGATTTATCAGAAATTAGGCGAGGATTAGGTCGAGATGTTGTGTTCAGACCGAATTAAACCCCCAGACGACACAAAGGCACATCGATTATATCATGATGGAGCTTATGTCCCGATCGTCCTAATCAAGATTGGCAGTGACGACGATCTCACAGGGACTAGTCTCTGTCATCCAGACACACTCAAGCTGAAGTCTCGCAAGATGTCTGGATGATCGAGGCTACAAAGGTACACAAGGCAATCTTGGTAATATGATAATAGTGCTTGTGAAGTTCCAACCGAGTGGTTGGAGTCTCTGACTTGAAATCACTTGCCCCTCGCCGATGTAGGTTCGATCCTCATGGTCTTAGGAATATGTATGTGAGGAAGCTATCTAGCTGGCTTGCGGATCGTCGGTGGTTCTATCCAGGTACCCGCCGGTCATTTATGGTCTTCCTCCACCAGCGGAAGCTGGAAAGGTTGCTATAAGACCTTAGCTGTTGACCAGCGCGACAATCAAATTCAATTCAATACAATTGTATAGTTTCAGACAAATTGCTCTTGCATATTGTTGATTGTATTGTATCAATAATACATTCAAGCATATGGTAAATAAAACAAATTGAACCTCCAAATTATATTACTTTTAATATCATCATATGTAGGTTTAAAGCCAAAGTGATATTGAACCATTGATATATATGTATTTTGGGGTTTCTGTTGTAATTTTTTTTTTACCTCGAATTGCAGCAGGACGACCACAAAATACATAGCCATCCATAAATGGTGATTTCTTATTGATTTATTAAAACTTTTTTAAAATAGGGGTAGTGAAGATTGCAAGTTTAATTTTTTTTTAATAGTTATCAAAATTACACCCAAATTACAAAAATAGTCTGATTGTGTGTTGTTGTTTTTTGTAATCTTTATAATTATAAAATGTTTCTTTAATACAAAATAAATTTGTTGATTTGTTATCAGAATTTTAGTCAAATCAATGAATAAACACGAAATCAACAAATTATGATATTTTTTTTTAGGTGAGATTTCTGCTGTAATTTTTTTTTTCAATCGAGATTTGATCCAACAACCTCAAAATACATATAAAAAAACTCCTACCACAAAATATGATTTTTTAGGTGTTCTGCTGTAATTTTTTTTACTCGAGATTTGATTTAACAACCTCAAAATACATATGAAAAACTCTAGTTTTTCATATGTATTTTGAGGTTGTTGGATCAAATCTCGATTGAAAAAAAAAATTACCTCAGAACTCACACCTAAAAAAAAAAATCATAATTTGTTGATTTCGTGTTTATTCATTGATTTGACTAAAATTCTGATAACAAATCAACAAATTTATTTTGTATTAAAGAAACATTCTATAATTATAAAGATTACAAAAAACAAAAACACAATCAGACTATTTTTGTAATTTGGGTGTAATTTTGATAACTATTAAAAAAAAATAAACTTGCAATCTTCACTACCCCTATTTTAAAAAAGTTTTAATAAATCAATAATAAATCACCATTTATGGATGGCTATTTATTTTGGGGTCGTCCTGCTGCAATTCGAGGTAAAAAGAAATTACAACAGAAACCCCAAAATACATATATATCATTGGATATATTTATCGAGTTGCTCATTTTAATGCTTCACAATTACTACATAACTCTTTAAAACGTAATGGTTATTTCAGAAATCAAAACACTGTTTTTACTCTTGCATCATACGATATATCACCAACGCTTTTGTAATTTATATGTGTAACCATGGCCACCAAACCAGAGAAAACATACTAATCCGATACCTTAAGAATGCTGTCTCCAAAATGTTCATCAATAGCTTCAACTAATCAATTTCCCATTGTCAGCTACTGGAACAGACACATCTGGTTAACAGACGTATTTTTTATTTAGTTCTAAATATAAAGCTGAAAGATATTTCGAATTTCATATGAATACAGGTTTAAGACGCCATTAAGCAAAATCACAGTGATACATCGTACATCTGATATAGCTGCTAAAGTGATCAGAAAAATACAGAAAATGGTGATTTTTTTCTACCCAATGTATGTTTACACCTAATTGACATATATTTATTAAACCAAATGAACAGTTACTTGAATGTTTAATTGAGTCTCGAAAGATGTCGATTCAGCTAGTACTATACAAATATGTAAAAATATATTATTTAAAGATGTGCCGATCACTGTCAAATTTCGATCCGCAGTAAAAAATATCCTGTATTTTTTGCTTAACTTTTGAAATTCTGAATCGTACGCATACCAACTATGTGTGTTCCAAAATTAGGCCTTGTATGTTTTCAAATTAGTGTTTTATTTGCCAAATACCATGTACGTTAGTGTACAGGGGTATAGCATTATTGTGTACAGGGGATAGGTAAATGATAAATTTAGTGTACGGTGTATAGTTTGAAAAAATTGATATCCCGAGAGAAAAATGCTAGATATATCTGCAAATATGACATCTGTAAATACACTTGACCGATGTCCTAACGACAACCAATAGATTTTTGTGTGATATTATTTATAAAGTATCACAAATACGGGACTTTTCAAGTAAAAGTAGTCAAGTAAAAGTAGTAACAAACATGATTGTAAGCAAAAATAATGCATTATCAAGTTGATGGTGTAAGCTCTTTATTCACTAATTTTCGAATTAATTAATATCGCATAAATGATGTTTATACAAAATGGAAAGAATAGTCAATGTGCAATAAACATGTCAAATAGTAAAGCATTGATAGCTTCAACGAAAATTCATAAAATTAAATCATTTAAAATCCACAATACATGTATAACAGCCTGACAAAAACGTTCTTACTACAATGAGTTTTTCCCATATTTTTACTATTTATAGGGACAGAATCTAATTTGATGACCAAATTTTGCGAGTATGGTTTTAGTGTCCCCATCTTTTATTTATGTGTTATAAGTAAATATTATGCGCATGAAACATTCATCATGAGCCTTATTTCCGTTTATGTTACAAAATGCATACGGTTTCTACATTATTGCAATTATGTATTTGTTTACAAGTAGCGGGTCACAATGTTAAATGGTATCAAATAAAAATTCGTTATTATTACTCTTAAATATATACCAATCGCGTGAAGGGCTTAGTTATTAGATAATGCGGGTTGTTGCATATTGACATGTTTTCGCATACTTCATATCCTGAACCCTAGAGTGGATTTCGATAAAATTTGGCAGAACGCATCAGTATGAGGTATAATTTCGCATACTGTCATCATGTTCCGGTTCGTTTTCTTATGACAGATGTGTTGCCCTTATATTTTATAAAAGCAAACATTGTCTGCTTTTCATCTGCTGAACCCTTATTGAGATTTTAATAAAATGTCTCAAGAAACATCAGAATTAAAAGTTTTCCATCTTTATTTATTTACCCTATTTTGGCTATGTCAGTGGCCATAACTCGGCCGTTATAGTTCTGACGGAACAATAAATGTATAGGTGCATAATTTCACATGCTATTAAACATTTGTGTGAAGTTTTATGAATGTGTCATATAGTTTAAGCTGAGCGCGCGAAACAAGTTTTCTGGTTGTACATATTCCTAGATTGGCTAAGCCAGGGGCCGTAACTCATGCATTACATGTCTGACAAATATAGTAACATTACTTCAATGCGTAATATTTGTGTTAGGTTTCATAAATGCGAGGGAATTAGTTTTCGCTGAGCACGCGACACGAGTTTTCGGGACGTACGTATGGGCGTAAATACAGACGAACAAGAGCGAATCTATATGCTCCACCCCCAACCCAACTAACCCCGCAACCCCGAGTTGACCTATTAAAATCACATGAGGTATTTACCCCCGTTACATAAAGCACATGCTGTCCCACAAACAAACATTGTATATATAATTTCATCGTTACTTAAAACTGCTACTACAATACATCGAGACGACGTGCAGAACCCTACATCACCTGTATCTTCA
The DNA here is from genome assembly GCA_037043455.1 of Cyrtodaria siliqua. Classification (NCBI taxonomy): domain Eukaryota; kingdom Metazoa; phylum Mollusca; class Bivalvia; order Adapedonta; family Hiatellidae; genus Cyrtodaria; species Cyrtodaria siliqua. The sequence goes on from JAWPHD010002484.1 coordinate 85,152, forward strand.
AGGTCAAGGTCATAAAGGTCATTCGCTCTTATATGGTTTGGTAAGGTAGTAATGAATAGTTTCTTTGAGATTTTTCACTTTGATAACGCAATCATGGTAGCAATGAACAGTTTATATGTGTTGTAATGCACGCTAACGCAAACGCATCCCATACATGTGAGTAATTGTATTTCTGTGCTGATGTGTACTTTAGCACGTCGTGCTACAAAGGTGAATATGTAATCAATTTGTAAGGCATGTCAAGGATTCGCCAACCTTGATTCAAAATGTTTGGTAGCACAAATTGGGAAGAACGTGTCTGGTAAAAAAAAACGGTCATGGCGTGTTTACTTCTCCGTGACAACTCTTTTTTTGAATATTGTTTTAAAACCCGTGACTTGGTCTGTTATTATGTTAAACGTTGTTCCCAGTTGCTACCCAGAAATAATGCTATTTTCTCTCGGCAGCTATTTTACGCTTGCGTAAAACCTTGCTTGTATACTTCTTATATGCATTTAATAAGGTCGGACCAAAGATACTCTCCTTTGCATCAGTTATAAATTACAACGTAATATTATAGTCTATTCGTATTTGGAACGAAATGGTAAATACGTTAGCTGACCAGGGAGCGTACCCTGTTGTTTGATTGAATTTAATATTGTATGTTTTATATTTATATAAGTTGGTGTGTTTCACAGAGAGTATTTCTTTATCTACAATGTCTTTTTTTGTGTGTAGGAAATCTCTATACATAATCTAATCGTGTTTATATGTATCAGGGAGTACGTTATAGGGAGGAGAAACGGGTTCATAAACGCTCTATTTTATCGATTTATGTTGTCGCGCTAGAACGCCGCCATTTACTATTTTATCGATACAGGTAAATCGATCGTAAGCGCGTTACATTTGAAAAGTTAAAATTTCAGCCAACATCTCAAATTAAGCAGTTTTTACAGGCCCTTTTTACGGCTTTCTGTTATAATCAACATCACGAAATTACATTCTTGACAAAGATAAATATGTCTACTATTCACTTTTTGTTATGTTTAATGCCTAATATAACCCATACTTCGTATAAAATTAAAAGTTTAGCTGATATCTCAAAAGGCACATTTTCATCATCTCTTTTTAGGCTTTGTCTTATAATCACCACCATGAAATTACCTTCTTGACAAAGATAAATATGTTTACTATTCACTTTTTGTTATTATTAATGCCTAAATAACCCGTAGTCTCGTATCTCGTTTGCAATAGCTATACACTGTCACCATTTTTTATTTGGCGCAGAGTGGCGCCATCTTTGTTACACGGAATCGTCTGGTAAAATGTGCTTTTAAACATGCAAACAAATACACGCTCTGTATCAGAGGACACAATGTGAAAAAAATAATACTTATGTTTACATTTAGCACATTTATTGAGTTTGTAAGTGTAATAATTTATAAGAATTTGCTGTTTTTCACACTCTCGCGAAACAACCGGAAGTAGTCATTTTCACGGAGTAGTGAAACACATGCGCGACAACATAAATCGGCAAAACGAGCCCGTTTCTCCTCCCTATAACGTACTTCCTGTATGTATGCACTATATAATGTTAAGCAGTTAAAGATTTTATTAATTACTCGTATATTTTGATATAATATGTAAAGTATGTAAGGTCAGGCACCTGCAAATAAATGTGTTCTTTGTTTCATATTATCTTTTTCGTTTTTAAATCATGCTCAAGCAAGCTTAAATTATTTCACGTCTTGTCACATGACACTCAATTCAAAGATCTACGCGAGACCAATGGGAACAAAAAAGAGAAAAAAAGTCGGCAGGTGGCAGTGTGGGTGGGGAGGTCGAATAATGAACATTTCAATTTACACTTTATAAACAAATCTGGTGCCCAGAATGGATCTATGGTTTTTATTGTATCATACACAATTTACAATCTCACATTTATATAGCGATTTAAAAGAAGAGAAACAATGGAACTATTTATTATATGATCTACTTTCTAATGCACCATAGATTGACCCCATGTTAACTTGTAAATTCAGCAGGGAATCGCTAAGATTTGATTACACAATTAGCATTGCTTCATATGCAGACAATTTTGCCTGATAAATCAGCCCATTTTATTATACTATCCAATACTATCCCCAGTACACTAAAAATCAATCCCCCGTACACTGATTTACGATTTATAGCTATCCCACGTAAGTGCATCGAAACATATAACGTCAATTATCAAAGAGTTTCAAAACTACACATGCCCTTTTTTCACATAGATAAAGTTGATATGATAATGAACAAATTTGCCGATTCAACATTTCGATAAAATACATAAAAATGGAACAATAACAAAATATTGGCACAAACATGCATCGTTCGTACGTGATCAGGACACTTTGTTTCGATTATTTAAACAATTACGAAATATATGGCACTTTTCATATATTGCTGCTTACTTCAGCAACATTCAGCTTTTTGCTCCCACCGTTGGTTTGTACGAGTACTATATAATAACACAGGAATATAAAATAAACTTACGTCGATCAGCAAAACATATCAAATTTCCGATCACTTTAGCAGCTATATCCGGTGTACGATGTATCACCATTGGATGGCACCGGTCAGACCGCTAAGCACGACTATAATAGCCTTTGCGTCCATTGTAAATCCAGATCAGCCTGCGAGTACTGATCAGGGTTACAATGTCCGGCTGCTGATCAGTCATTTCCCCCCAAAACACACATTTGTCACATAAATGGAATAGTCTTAATTCAAAGGAAGAACAGTCCATTAGATATGTTTAGCGTGTTAAGGGTTAAATACATTCGAAATAAGGGTGTATACGTTTTAAGCTTATATACTAATTTGTGTTAATTGTAATTTTAGTTTCAAACGAACATCTTACAGCGTGTCTATCCTTGTATTGCAGATATAAATATATCATGTTGTAGTCACAGCACGTGGTAGTGAGGCTAATTTACTTATGGAATTCTCAAAAACAGATTGATATGTTTAATTATGAATATGTGTAACCGGGTACAGGTAAATGGTGAATAGTCGATTCCCGTTTGTCCTCGATAGCTCAGTGGTTAGAGCGCTGGTAATGTAAACCAGAGACACTGGGTTCGAGTCTTCGGGTTGAGGAACGATTTTTTCACCACCTGTTATATTTGTGCGTTCGTCCGGGGTCATCCAGAGAAACACCAGCAGTGGTTTTCCTGTATAATTAGAAATTCAGGGACAAATTTCAGTCTGGTTGGGGCGTATTTAACCGGGTGAATAATCGAATCCTAACCGTATGTCCTCGATAGCTCAGAGGTTATAGCGCTGCTACGGTAAATCAGAGACCATGGGTTTAGGAACGATTTTTTCATCACCAGTTATATATGCAAAATATAAAAAACTGTCTAAAATGATCACTCCTTTCTGTTAAACATAGGGTTTTACAAACCACGTTCTTACTGTTTTTGACTGTTATTGCTTCAGCAGGTCATCACACTAACATCACTGAAATTCAAGATTGAGACAGCCTTATTGTTTCTTTCAACTAAATACATTCTCTAATATTTCTTTTTAAAACATTGTCTAGTTTAAAGGGACACATGACAATCTTGAAGTCTTTATCAAGCATTAAAATTAGCCTCTCGATTTATTAATCCAGTATCATTTTGTCTTTAAATCTGCTTGCATTAATTTAAATATAAGTTGAAGTGTTCGACTTTTCTTCGTTATTCTACCATATGTTTGAATATATTATTGGTGTAATGTAATCAACAGTTAGAAATTTGCAAAAACTACTTGCTTTATACCATTGCTATAATTAATATTAATAATTAAACAAATGCAATTTATGTACAAAAAAAAAAAAAACTAACGGGGCGCTGGGTTTTTTAAAAACAATCAAGATTCCCGTGTGTCCCATTAATCCAAGTTTAAATTATTTAAATAATTGTTTGATTTTAAAATTTTAAAATTTGCAGGTTTCGTTGTTTACTTTTTCTCAAAGTTATTGATTTCGACAATTTAGCCGAAAAATATATTTTTTAGAATAACATTCGTCAAATAACCTTACGAATTTTGAGGACAAAATGACCTTTAAATTTCCAACTATTAAAGTTTCAAGTTACATTTCTAAAAGGAAAGGAGAAAACGAATGTCTGCAAACATTGAAATTCAACTGAACACAGACAGCAGAAATGATAAATTATTTCCATGCTCAATGTAATAAAGTAGGTTTTTGGTTTGTAACTGACAATCTATGGGAAAACAAATGCGTGTGGGGACAGTCTGACTTTTAAAAGTACACGGCTTACGTTCAACTATAATTAACACTCGGAATGCTCTTACATTATTCCGCAGGGGTCAAATATTCCAACGTGGATATGCCATTACCCATGCAGCACTGAATAAGGACATGACATTAATCATGCAGCACTGAGTAAGGATATGACATTAATCATGCAGCACTGAGTAAGGATACGAAATGCAGCACTGAGTAAGTATATGCCATAAATGATGCAGCACTGAGTAAGGATATGACATTAATCATGCAGCACTAAGTAAGGATACGACATTAATCATGCACCACTGAGTACGGATACGACATTAATCATGCAGCACTGAGTAAGGATACGACATTAATCATGCAGCACTGAGTAAGGATACGACATTAATCATGCAGCACTGAGTAAGGATACGACATCAATCATGCAGCACTGAGTAAGATTACGACATTAATCATGCAGCACTGAGTAAGGAAACGACATTAATCATGCAGCACTGAGTAAGGATACGACATTAATCATGCACCACTGAGTAAGGATACGACATTAATCATGCAGCATTGAGTAAGGATACGACATTAATCATGCAGCACTGTGTAAGGATACGACATTAATCATGCAGCACTGAGTAAGGATACGACATTAATCATGCAGGATTGAGTAAGGGTACGACATTAATCATGCAGCATTGAGTAAGGATACGACATTAATCATGCATCACTGAGTAAGGATAAGACATTAATCATGCAGGATTAAGTAATGATACGACATTAATCATGCAGCACTGAGTAAGGATACGACATTAATTATGCAGGATTGAGTAAGGATACGACATTAATCATGCAGCACTGAGTAAGGATACGACATTAATCATGCAGGATTGAGTAAGGATACGACATTAATCATGCAGGATTTAGTAAGGATACGACATTAATCATGCAGCACTGAGTAAGGATACGACATTAATCATGCAGCACTGAGTAAGTATACGACATTAATCATGCAGCACTGAGTACGGATACGACATTAATCATGCAGCACTGAGTACGGAAACGACATTAATCATGCAGCACTGAGTAAGGATACGACATTAATCATGCATGATTGAGTAAGGATACGACATTTATCATGCAGGATTGAGTAAGGATACGACATTAATCATGCAGGACTGAGTACGGGTACGACATTGATCATGCAGCACTGAGTAAGGATACGACATTAATCATGCAGCACTGAGAAAGTATACGACATTAATAACATGCAGCACTGAGTACGGATACGACATTAATCATGCAGCATTGAGTACAGATACGACATTAATCATGCAGCACTGAGTAAGGATACGACATTAATCATGCAGCATTGAATAAGGATACGACATTAATCATGCAGCACTGAGTAATGATACGACATTAATCATGCAGCATTGAGTAAGGATACGACATTAATCATGCAGCACTGAGTACGGATACGACATTAATCATGCAGCACTGAGTAAGTATTCGACATTAATCATGCAGCACTGAGTACGGATACGACATTAATCATGCAGCACTGAGTAAGGATACGACATTAATCATGCACCACTGAGTAAGGATAAGACGTTAATCATTCAGCACTGACTAAATATATACCATTAATCGTGTAGCACTGAGTAAGGATACGACATTAATCATGCAGCACTGAGTAAGTATACGACATTAATCATGCAGCACTGAGTACAGATACGACATTAATCATGCAGCACTGACTAAATATATACCATTAATCATGCAGTACTGAGTAAGTATACGACATTAATCATGCAGCACTGAGTAAGTATACGACATTAATCATGCAGCACTGAGTACGGATACGACATTAATCATGCAGCACTGAGTACGGATACGACATTAATCATGCAGCATTGAGTAAGGATACGACATTTATCATGCAGCATTGAGTAAGGATACGACATTAATCATGCAGCACTGAGTAAGGATACGACAGTAATCATGCAGCACTGAGTAAGGTTACGACATTAATCAGGCACCACTGAGTAAGGATAAGACGTTAATCAATTTAGCACTGACTAAATATATACCATTAATCATGCAGCACTGAGTAAGGATACGACATTAATCATGCAGCACTGAGTAAGGATACGACATTAATCATGCACCACTGAGTAAGGATAAGACGTTAATGATTCAGCACTGACTAAATATTTATCATTAATCATCCAGCACTGAGTAAGGATACGACATTAATCATGCAGCACTGAGTAAGGATACGACATTAATCATGCAGCACTGAGTAAGTATATATCATTAATCATGCACCACTGAGTAAGTATAAGACGTTAATCATTCAGCACTGTCTAAATATATACCATTAATCATGCAGCAATGAGTAAGGATACGACATTAATCATGCAGCACTGAGTAAGAATATATCATTAATCATGCACCACTGAGTAAGGATAAGACGTTAATCATTCACCACTGACTAAATATATACCATTAATCATGCAGCACTGAGTAAGGATACGACATTAATCATGCACCACTGAGTAAGGATATATTATTAATCATGCACCATTGAGTAAGAATAAGACGTTATTCATTCAGCACTGACTAAATATATACCATTAATCATGCAGCACTGAGTAAAAATACGATATTAATCATGCAGCACTGAGTAAGGATACGACATTAATCATGCATGATTGAGTAAGGATACGACATTAATCATGCAGGATTGAGTATGGATACGACATTAATCATGCAGCACTGAGTACGGATACGACATTGATCATGCAGCACTGAGTAAGGATACGACATTAATCATGCAGTATTCAGTAAGGATACGACAATAATCATGCAGCACTGAGTAAGGATACGACATTAATCATGCAGCACTGAGTAAGTATACGACATTAATCACATGCAGCACTGACTACGGATACGACATTAATCATGCAGCACTGACTACGGATACGACATTAATCATGCAGCACTGAGTAAGCATACGACATTAATCATGAAGCACTGAGTAAGGATACGACATTAGTCATGCAGCATTGAGTAAGGATACGACATTAATCATGCAGCACTGAGTAAGGATACGACGTTAATCATGCAGCATTGAGTAAGGATACGACGTTAATCATGCAGCACTGAGTAAGATTACGACATTAATCATTCAGCACTGAGTAAGGATACGACATTAATCATGCAGCACTGAGTAAGGATACGACATTAATCATGCAGGATTGAGTAAGGATACGACATTAATCATGCAGCTCTGAGTAAGGATACGACATTAATCATGCAGCACTGAGTAAGGATACGACATTAATCATGCAGGATTGAGTAAGGATACGACATTAATCATGCAGCTCTGAGTAAGGATACGACATTAATCATGCAGCACTGAGTAAGAATACGACATTAATCATGCAGGATTGAGTAAGGATACGACATTAATCATGCAGCACTGAGTAAGGGTACGACATTAATCATGCAGGATTGAGTAAGGGTACGACATTAATCATGCAGCATTGAGTAAGGATACGACATTAATCATGCAGCACTGAGTAAGGATACGACATTAATCATGCAGCATTGAGTAAGGATATGACATTAATCATGCAGCACTGGGTAAGGATACGACATTAATCATGCAGGATTGAGTAAGGATACGACATTAATCATGCAGCACTGAGAAAGGATACGACATTAATCATGCAGCACTGAGTAAGGATACGACATTAATCATGCAGGATTGAGTAAGGATACGACATTAATCATGCAGCACTGAGTACGGATACGACATTAATCATGCAGGATTCAGTAAGGATACGACATTAATCATGCAGCACTGAGTAAGGATACGACATTAATCATGCAGCACTGAGTAAGTATACGACATTAATCATGCAGCACTGAGTACGGATACGACATTAATCATGCAGCACTGAGTACGGAAACGAGATTAATCATGCAGCACTGAGTAAGGATACGACATTAATCATGCAGGATTGAGTAAGGATACGACATTAATCATGCAGGATTGAGTAAGGATACGACATTAATCATGCAGCACTGAGTACGGATACGACATTGATCATGCAGCACTGAGTAAGGATACGACATTAATCATGCAGCACTGAGTAAGTATACAACATTAATCACATGCAGCACTGAGTACGGATACGACATTAATCATGCAGCACTGAGTACGGATACGACATTAATCATGCAGCACTGAGTAAGGATACGACCGACATTAATCATGCAGCATTGAGTAAGGATACGACATTAATCATGCACCACTGAGTAAGGATAAGACGTTAATCATTCAACACTGACTAAATATATACCATTAATCATGCAGCACTGAGTAAGGATACGACATTAATCATGCACCACTGAGTAAGGATATATTATTAATCATGCACCATTGAGTAAGAATAAGACGTTTATCATTCAGCACTGACTAAATATATACCATTAATCATGCAGCACTGAGTAAAAATACGATATTAATCATGCAGCACTGAGTAAGGATACGACATTAATCATGCATGATTGAGTAAGGATACGACATTAATCATGCAGGATTGAGTAAGGATACGACATTAATCATGCAGCACTGAGTACGGATACGACATTGATCATGCAGCACTGAGTAAGGATACGACATTAATCATGCAGCACTGAGTAAGTATACGACATTTATCACATGCAGCACTGAGTACGGATACGACATTAATCATGCAGCACTGACTACGGATACGACATTAATCATGCAGCACTGAGTAAGCATACGACATTAATCATGAAGCACTGAGTAAGGATACGACATTAGTCATGCAGCATTGAGTAAGGATACGACATTAATCATGCAGCACTGAGTAAGGATACGACGTTAATCATGCAGCATTGAGTAAGGATACGACGTTAATCATGCAGCACTGAGTAAGATTACGACATTAATTATTCAGCACTGAGTAAGGATACGACATTAATCATGCAGCACTGAGTAAGGATACGACATTAATCATGCACCACAGAGTAAGGATACGACATTAATCATGCAGCTCTGAGTAAGGATACGACATTAATCATGCAGCACTGACTAAATATATACCATTAATTATGCAGCACTGAGTAAGTATACGACATTAATCCTGCAGCACTGAGTAGGTATACGACATTAATCATGCAGCACTGAGTACGGATACGACATTAATCATGCAGCACTGAGTACGGATACGACATTAATCATGCAGCATTGAGTAAGGATACGACATTTATCATGCAGCATTGAGTAAGGATATGACATTAATCATGCAGCACTGAGTAAGGATACGACATTAATCATGCAGCATTGAGTAAGGATACGACATTAATCATGCAGCACTGAGTAAGGATACGACATTAATCATGCAGCATTGAGTAAGGATACGACATTAATCATGCAGCACTGGGTAAGGATACGACATTAATCATGCAGGATTGAGTAAGGATACGACATTAATCATGCAGCACTGAGTAAGGATACGACATTAATCATGCAGCACTGAGTAAGGATACGACATTAATCATGCAGGATTGAGTAAGGATACGACATTAATCATGCAGCACTGAGTACGGATACGACATTAATCATGCAGGACTCAGTAAGGATACGACATTAATCATGCAGCACTGAGTAAGTATACGACATTAATCATGCAGCACTGAGTACGGATACGACATTAATCATGCAGCACTGAGTACGGAAACGAGATTAATCATGCAGCACTGAGTAAGGATACGACATTAATCATGCAGGATTGAGTAAGGATACGACATTAATCATGCAGGATTGAGTAAGGATACGACATTAATCATGCAGCACTGAGTACGGATACGACATTGATCATGCAGCACTGAGTAAGGATACGACATTAATCATGCAGCACTGAGTAAGTATACGACATTAATCACATGCAGCACTGAGTACGGATACGACATTAATCATGCAGCACTGAGTACGGATACGACATTAATCATGCAGCACTGAGTAAGGATACGACATTAATCATGCAGCATTGAGTAAGGATACGACATTAATCATGCAGCACTGAGTAAGGATACGACATTAATCATGCAGCATTGAGTAAGGATACGACATTAATCATGCCGCACTGAGTACGGATACGACATTAATCATGCAGCACTGAGTAAGGATACGACATTAATCATGCAGCACTGAGTACGGATACGACATTAATCATGCAGCACTGAGTAAGGACACGACATTAATCATGCACCACTGAGTAAGGATAAGACATTAATCATTCAGCACTGACTAAATAAATACCATTAGTCATGCAGCACTGAGTAAGGATACGACATTAATCATGCAGCACTGAGTAAGTATACGACATTAATCATGCAGCACTGAGTACAGATACGACATTAATCATGCAGCACTGACTAAATATATACCATTAATTATGCAGCACTGAGTAAGTATACGACATTAATCCTGCAGCACTGAGTAGGTATACGACATTAATCATGCAGCACTGAGTACGGATACGACATTAATCATGCAGCACTGAGTACGGATACGACATTAATCATGCAGCATTGAGTAAGGATACGACATTTATCATGCAGCATTGAGTAAGGATATGACATTAATCATGCAGCACTGAGTAAGGATTCGACATTAATCATGCAGCATTGAGTAAGGATACGACATTAATCATGCAGCACTGAGTAAGGATAAGACGTTAATCATTAAGCACTGACTAAATATATACCATTAATCATGCAGCACTGAGTAACGATACGACATTAATCATGCAGCACTGAGTAAGGATACGACATTAATCATGCACCACTGAGTAAGGATAAGACGTTAATGATTCAGAACTGACTAAATATATACCATTAATCATCCAGCACTGAGTAAGGATACGACATTAATCATGCAGCACTGAGTAAGGATACGACATTAATCATGCAGCACTGAGTAAGTATATATCATTAATCATGCACCACTGAGTAAGGATAAGACGTTAATCATTCAGCACTGACTAAATATATACCATTAATCATGCAGCACTGAGTAAGGATACGACATTAATCATGCAGCACTGAGTAAGAATATATCATTAATCATGCACCACTGAGTAAGGATAAGACGTTAATTATTCACCACTGACTAAATATATACTATTAATCATGCATCACTGAGTAAGGATATATTATTAATCATGCACCACTGAGTAAGGATAAGACGTTTATCATTCAGCACTGACTAAATATATACCATTAATCATGCAGCACTGAGTAAAAATACGACATTAATCATGCAGCACTGAGTAAGGATACGACATTAATCATGCAGCACTAAGTACGGATATGCCATTACCCATGCAGCACTGAGTAAGTATATACCATTAATCATGCAGCACTGAGTAAGGATACGACATTAATCATGCAGCACTGAGTAAGGATACGACATTAATCATGCAGCACTGTGTAAGGATACGACATTAATCATGCAGCATTGAGTAAGGATACGACATTAATCATGCAGCATTGAGTAATGATACGACATTAATCATGCAGCATTGAGTAAGGATACGACATTAATCATGCAGCACTGAGTAAGGATCCGACATTAATCATGCAGCATTGAGTAAGGATACGACATTAATCATGCAGCACTGAGTAAGGATACGACATTAATCATGCAGCACTGTGTAAGTATACGACATTAATCAAGCAGCATTGAGTAAGCATATGTCATTAATCATGCAGTACTGAGTAAGGATATGCCATTAACCATGCAGCATTGAGTACGTATATGACATTAACAATGCAGCACTGAGTAAGTATATACCATTAATCATGCAGTACTGAGTAAGGATACGACATTAATCATGCAGTACTGAATAAGCATACGACATTAATCATGCAGCACTGATTAAGCATATGTCATTAATCATGCAGTACTGAGTAAGGATATGCCATTACCCATGCAGCACTGAGTAGAGATATGCCATTACCCATGCAGCACTGAGTAAGCATATGTCATTAATCATGGAGCACTGAGTACAGATACGACATTAATCATGCAGCACTGACTAAATATATACCATTAATTATGCAGCACTGAGTAAGTATACGACATTAATCATGCAGCACTGAGTAGGTATACGACATTAATCATGCAGCACTGAGTACGGATACGACATTAATCATGCAGCACTGAGTACGGATACGACATTAATCATGCAGCATTGAGTAAGGATACGACATTTATCATGCAGCATTGAGTAAGGATATGACATTAATCATGCAGCACTGAGTAAGGATACGACATTAATCATGCAGCACTGAGTAAGGATACGACATTAATCATGCACCACTGAGTAAGGATAAGACGTTAATCATTTAGCACTGACTAAATATATACCATTAATCATGCAGCACTGAGTAAGGATACGACATTAATCATGCAGCACTGAGTAAGGATACGACATTAATCATGCACCACTGAGAAAGGATAAGACGTTAATGATTCAGAACTGACTAAATATATACCATTAATCATCCAGCACTGAGTAAGGATACGACATTAATTATGCAGCACTGAGTAAGGATACGACATTAATCATGCAGCACTGAGTAAGTATATATCATTAATAATGCACCACTGAGTAAGGATAAGACGTTAATCATTCAGCACTGACTAAATATATACCATTAATCATGCAGCACTGAGTAAGGATACGACATTAATCATGCAGCACTGAGTAAGAATATATCATTAATCATGCACCACTGAGTAAGGATAAGACGTTAATTATTCACCACTGACTAAATATATACCATTAATGATGCAGCACTGAGTAAGGATACGACATTAATCATGCATCACTGAGTAAGGATATATTATTAATCATGCACCACTGAGTAAGGATAAGACGTTAATCATTCAGCACTGACTAAATATATACCATTAATCATGCAGCACTGAGTAAAAATACGACATTAATCATGCAGCACTGAGTACGGATATGCCATTACCCATGCAGCACTGAGTAAGTATATACCATTAATCATGCAGCACTGAGTACGGATACGACATTAATCATGCAGCATTGAGTAAGGATACGACATTTATCATGCAGCATTGAGTAAGGATATGACATTAATCATGCAGCACTGAGTAAGGATACGACATTAATCATGCAGCACTGAGTAAGGATACGACATTAATCATGCACCACTGAGTAAGGATAAGACGTTAATCATTTAGCACTGACTAAATATATACCATTAATCATGCAGCACTGAGTAAGGATACGACATTAATCATGCAGCACTGAGTAAGGATACGACATTAATCATGCACCACTGAGAAAGGATAAGACGTTAATGATTCAGAACTGACTAAATATATACCATTAATCATCCAGCACTGAGTAAGGATACGACATTAATCATGCAGCACTGAGTAAGGATACCACATTAATCATGCAGCACTGAGTAAGTATATATCATTAATAATGCACCACTGAGTAAGGATAAGACGTTAATCATTCAGCACTGACTAAATATATACCATTAATCATGCAGCACTGAGTAAGGATACGACATTAATCATGCAGCACTGAGTAAGAATATATCATTAATCATGCACCACTGAGTAAGGATAAGACGTTAATTATTCACCACTGACTAAATATATACCATTAATGATGCAGCACTGAGTAAGGATACGACATTAATCATGCATCACTGAGTAAGGATATATTATTAATCATGCACCACTGAGTAAGGATAAGACGTTAATCATTCAGCACTGACTAAATATATACCATTAATCATCCAGCACTGAGTAAAAATACGACATTAATCATGCAGCACTGAGTACGGATATGCCATTACCCATGCAGCACTGAGTAAGTATATATCATTAATCATGCAGCACTGAGTACGGATACGCCATTAATCATGCAGCACTGAGTAAGGATACGACATTAATCATGCAGCACTGTGTAAGGATACGACATTAATCATGCAGCATTGAGTAAGGATACGACATTAATCATGCAATATTGAGTAATGATACGACATTAATCATGCAGCATTGAGTAAGGATACGACATTAATCATGCAGCACTGAGTAAGGATACGACATTAATCATGCAGCATTGAGTAAGGATATGTCATTAATCATGCAGCCCTGAGTAAGGATACGACATTAATCATGCAGCACTGAGTAAGGATACGACATTAATCATGCAGCACTGTGTAAGTATACGACATTAACAATGCAGCACTGAGTAAGTATATACCATTAATCATGCAGTACTGAGTAACGATACGACATTAATCATGCAGTACTGAGTAAGCATACGACATTAATCATGCAGCACTAAGTAAGCATATGTCATTAATCATGCAGTACTGAGTAAGGATATGCCATTACCCATGCAGCACTGAGTAGGGATATGCCATTACCCATGCAGCACTGAGTAAGCATATGTCATTAATCATGCAGCACTGAGTAACGATATGCCACTAATCATACAGCACTGACTACGTATATGCCACTAATCATGCAGCACTGAGTAAGGATATGCCATAAACCATGCAGCATTGAGTACGTATATGCCATTAACAATGCAGCACTGAGTAAGTATATGCCATTAATCATGCAGCACTTAGTAAGAATATGTCATTAACCATGCAGCACTGAGTTAGTATATGCCATTAACCATGCAGCACTGAGTAATTATATGTCATTACCCATGCAGCCCTGAGTAAGTATATGCCATTACCCATGCAGCACTGAGTAAGTATATGCCATTAACCATGCAGCACTGACTAAGTATATGCCACTAATCATGCAGCACTGAGGAAGGATATGTCATTAAATCATGCACCACTGAGTAAGGATATGCCATTACCCATGCAGCACTGAGTAAGTATATGACACTAATCATGCAGCACTGAGAAACGATATGTCACTAATCATGCAGCACTGACTAAGTCTATGCCACTAATCATGCAGCACTGAGTAAGTATATTCCATTACCCATGCAGGACTGAGTAAGTATATGCCATTTATCATGCAGCACTGTGTAAGTATATGCCATTACCCATGCAGCACTGTGTAAGTATATGCCATTACCCATGCAGCACTGTGTAAGTATATGCCATTACCCATGCAGGACTGAGTAAGGATATGCCATTAATCATGCAGCACGGTGTAAGTATATGTCATTACCCATGCAGCACTGAGCAAGTATATGCCACTAAGTATGCAGCACTGAGTAACGATATGTCACTAATCATCCAGTACTGACTAAGTATATGCCACTAATCATGCAGCACTGAGCAAGTATATGCCATTAACCATGCAGCACTGACTAAGTATATGCCACTAATCATGCAGCACTGAGTAAGGATATACCACTAATCATGCAGCACTGAGTAACTATATGTCACTAATCATCCAACACTGACTACGTATATGCCACTAATCATGCAGCACTGAGTAAGTATATTCCATTACCCATGCAGGACTGAGTAAGGATATGCCATTAATCATGCAGCACTGTGTAAGTATATGCCATTACACATGCAGTACTGAGTAAGGATATGCCATTAATCATGCAGCACGGTGTAAGTATATGCCATTACACATGCAGGACTGAGTAAGGGTATGTCATTACCCATGCAGCACTGAGTAAGGATATACCACTAATCATGCAGCACTGAGTAACTATATGTCACTAATCATCCAACACTGACTAAGTATATGCCACTAATCATGCAGCACTGAGTAAGGATATGCCACTAATCATGCAGCACTGAGTAAGTATATGCCACTAATCATGCAGCATTGAGTAAGGATACGACGTTAATCATGCAGCATTGAGTAAGGATACGACGTTAATCATGCAGCACTGAGTAAGATTACGACATTAATCATTCAGCACTGAGTAAGGATACGACATTAATCATGCAGCACTGAGTAAGGATACGACATTAATCATGCAGGATTGAGTAAGGATACGACATTAATCATGCAGCTCTGAGTAAGGATACGACATTAATCATGCAGCACTGAGTAAGGATACGACATTAATCATGCAGGATTGAGTAAGGATACGACATTAATCATGCAGCTCTGAGTAAGGATACGACATTAATCATGCAGCACTGAGTAAGAATACGACATTAATCATGCAGGATTGAGTAAGGATACGACATTAATCATGCAGCACTGAGTAAGGGTACGACATTAATCATGCAGGATTGAGTAAGGGTACGACATTAATCATGCAGCATTGAGTAAGGATACGACATTAATCATGCAGCACTGAGTAAGGATACGACATTAATCATGCAGCATTGAGTAAGGATACGACATTAATCATGCAGCACTGGGTAAGGATACGACATTAATCATGCAGGATTGAGTAAGGATACGACATTAATCATGCAGCACTGAGAAAGGATACGACATTAATCATGCAGCACTGAGTACGGATACGACATTGATCATGCAGCACTGAGTAAGGATACGACATTAATCATGCAGCACTGAGTAAGTATACGACATTAATCACATGCAGCACTGAGTACGGATACGACATTAATCATGCATCACTGAGTACGGATACGACATTAATCATGCAGCACTGAGTAAGGATACGACATTAATCATGCAGCATTGAGTAAGGATACGACATTAATCATGCAGCACTGAGTAAGGATACGACATTAATCATGCAGCATTGAGTAAGGATACGACATTAATCATGCCGCACTGAGTACGGATACGACATTAATCATGCAGCACTGAGTAAGGATACGACATTAATCATGCAGCACTGAGTACGGATACGACATTAATCATGCAGCACTGAGTAAGGACACGACATTAATCATGCACCACTGAGTAAGGATAAGACATTAATCATTCAGCACTGACTAAATAAATACCATTAGTCATGCAGCACTGAGTAAGGATACGACATTAATCATGCAGCACTGAGTAAGTATACGACATTAATCATGCAGCACTGAGTACAGATACGACATTAATCATGCAGCACTGACTAAATATATACCATTAATTATGCAGCACTGAGTAAGTATACGACATTAATCCTGCAGCACTGAGTAGGTATACGACATTAATCATGCAGCACTGAGTACGGATACGACATTAATCATGCAGCACTGAGTACGGATACGACATTAATCATGCAGCATTGAGTAAGGATACGACATTTATCATGCAGCATTGAGTAAGGATATGACATTAATCATGCAGCACTGAGTAAGGATTCGACATTAATCATGCAGCATTGAGTAAGGATACGACATTAATCATGCAGCACTGAGTAAGGATAAGACGTTAATCATTAAGCACTGACTAAATATATACCATTAATCATGCAGCACTGAGTAACGATACGACATTAATCATGCAGCACTGAGTACGGATACGACATTAATCATGCAGCACTGAGTACGGAAACGAGATTAATCATGCAGCACTGAGTAAGGATACGACATTAATCATGCAGGATTGAGTAAGGATACGACATTAATCATGCAGGATTGAGTAAGGATACGACATTAATCATGCAGCACTGAGTACGGATACGACATTGATCATGCAGCACTGAGTAAGGATACGACATTAATCATGCAGCACTGAGTAAGTATACGACATTAATCACATGCAGCACTGAGTACGGATACGACATTAATCATGCATCACTGAGTACGGATACGACATTAATCATGCAGCACTGAGTAAGGATACGACATTAATCATGCAGCATTGAGTAAGGATACGACATTAATCATGCAGCACTGAGTAAGGATACGACATTAATCATGCAGCATTGAGTAAGGATACGACATTAATCATGCCGCACTGAGTACGGATACGACATTAATCATGCAGCACTGAGTAAGGATACGACATTAATCATGCAGCACTGAGTACGGATACGACATTAATCATGCAGCACTGAGTAAGGACACGACATTAATCATGCACCACTGAGTAAGGATAAGACATTAATCATTCAGCACTGACTAAATAAATACCATTAGTCATGCAGCACTGAGTAAGGATACGACATTAATCATGCAGCACTGAGTAAGTATACGACATTAATCATGCAGCACTGAGTACAGATACGACATTAATCATGCAGCACTGACTAAATATATACCATTAATTATGCAGCACTGAGTAAGTATACGACATTAATCCTGCAGCACTGAGTAGGTATACGACATTAATCATGCAGCACTGAGTACGGATACGACATTAATCATGCAGCACTGAGTACGGATACGACATTAATCATGCAGCATTGAGTAAGGATACGACATTTATCATGCAGCATTGAGTAAGGATATGACATTAATCATGCAGCACTGAGTAAGGATTCGACATTAATCATGCAGCATTGAGTAAGGATACGACATTAATCATGCAGCACTGAGTAAGGATAAGACGTTAATCATTTAGCACTGACTAAATATATACCATTAATCATGCAGCACTGAGTAACGATACGACATTAATCATGCAGCAATGAGTAAGGATACGACATTAATCATGCACCACTGAGTAAGGATAAGACGTTAATGATTCAGAACTGACTAAATATATACCATTAATCATCCAGCACTGAGTAAGGATACGACATTAATCATGCAGCACTGAGTAAGGATACGACATTAATCATGCAGCACTGAGTAAGTATATATCATTAATCATGCACCACTGAGTAAGGATAAGACGTTAATCATTCAGCACTGACTAAATATATACCATTAATCATGCAGCACTGAGTAAGGATACGACATTAATCATGCAGCACTGAGTAAGAATATATCATTAATCATGCACCACTGAGTAAGGATAAGACGCTAATTATTCACCACTGACTAAATATATACTATTAATCATGCATCACTGAGTAAGGATATATTATTAATCATGCACCACTGAGTAAGGATAAGACGTTTATCATTCAGCACTGACTAAATATATACCATTAATCATGCAGCACTGAGTAAAAATACGACATTAATCATGCAGCACTGAGTAAGGATACGACATTAATCATGCAGCACTAAGTACGGATATGCCATTACCCATGCAGCACTGAGTAAGTATATACCATTAATCATGCAGCACTGAGTAAGGATACGACATTAATCATGCAGCACTGAGTAAGGATACGACATTAATCATGCAGCACTGTGTAAGGATACGACATTAATCATGCAGCATTGAGTAAGGATACGACATTAATCATGCAGCATTGAGTAATGATACGACATTAATCATGAAGCATTGAGTAAGGATACGACATTAATCATGCAGCACTGAGTAAGGATACGACATTAATCATGCAGCATTGAGTAAGGATACGACATTAATCATGCAGCACTGAGTAAGGATACGACATTAATCATGCAGCACTGTGTAAGTATACGACATTAATCAAGCAGCATTGAGTAAGCATATGTCATTAATCATGCAGTACTGAGTAAGGATATGCCATTAACCATGCAGCATTGAGTACGTATATGCCATTAACAATGCAGCACTGAGTAGGTATATACCATTAATCATGCAGTACTGAGTAAGGATACGACATTAATCATGCAGTACTGAATAAGCATACGACATTAATCATGCAGCACTGATTAAGCATATGTCATTAATCATGCAGTACTGAGTAAGGATATGCCATTACCCATGCAGCACTGAGTAGAGATATGCCATTACCCATGCAGCACTGAGTAAGCATATGTCATTAATCATGGAGCACTGAGTACAGATACGACATTAATCATGCAGCACTGACTAAATATATACCATTAATTATGCAGCACTGAGTAAGTATACGACATTAATCATGCAGCACTGAGTAGGTATACGACATTAATCATGCAGCACTGAGTACGGATACGACATTAATCATGCAGCACTGAGTACGGATACGACATTAATCATGCAGCATTGAGTAAGGATACGACATTTATCATGCAGCATTGAGTAAGGATATGACATTAATCATGCAGCACTGAGTAAGGATACGACATTAATCATGCAGCACTGAGTAAGTATATATCATTAATAATGCACCACTGAGTAAGGATAAGACGTTAATCATTCAGCACTGACTAAATATATACCATTAATCATGCAGCACTGAGTAAGGATACGACATTAATCATGCAGCACTGAGTAAGAATATATCATTAATCATGCACCACTGAGTAAGGATAAGACGTTAATTATTCACCACTGACTAAATATATACCATTAATGATGCAGCACTGAGTAAGGATACGACATTAATCATGCATCACTGAGTAAGGATATATTATTAATCATGCACCACTGAGTAAGGATAAGACGTTAATCATTCAGCACTGACTAAATATATACCATTAATCATGCAGCACTGAGTAAAAATACGACATTAATCATGCAGCACTGAGTACGGATATGCCATTACCCATGCAGCACTGAGTAAGTATATACCATTAATCATGCAGCACTGAGTACGGATACGACATTACTCATGCAGCATTGAGTAAGGATACGACATTTATCATGCAGCATTGAGTAAGGATATGACATTAATCATGCAGCACTGAGTAAGGATACGACATTAATCATGCAGCACTGAGTAAGGATACGACATTAATCATGCACCACTGAGTAAGGATAAGACGTTAATCATTTAGCACTGACTAAATATATACCATTAATCATGCAGCACTGAGTAAGGATACGACATTAATCATGCAGCACTGAGTAAGGATACGACATTAATCATGCACCACTGAGAAAGGATAAGACGTTAATGATTCAGAACTGACTAAATATATACCATTAATCATCCAGCACTGAGTAAGGATACGACATTAATCATGCAGCACTGAGTAAGGATACCACATTAATCATGCAGCACTGAGTAAGTATATATCATTAATAATGCACCACTGAGTAAGGATAAGACGTTAATCATTCAGCACTGACTAAATATATACCATTAATCATGCAGCACTGAGTAAGGATACGACATTAATCATGCAGCACTGAGTAAGAATATATCATTAATCATGCACCACTGAGTAAGGATAAGACGTTAATTATTCACCACTGACTAAATATATACCATTAATGATGCAGCACTGAGTAAGGATACGACATTAATCATGCATCACTGAGTAAGGATATATTATTAATCATGCACCACTGAGTAAGGATAAGACGTTAATCATTCAGCACTGACTAAATATATACCATTAATCATGCAGCACTGAGTAAAAATACGACATTAATCATGCGGCACTGAGTACGGATATGTCATTACCCATGCAGCACTGAGTAAGTATATACCATTAATCATGCAGCACTGAGTACGGATACGCCATTAATCATGCAGCACTGAGTAAGGATACGACATTAATCATGCAGCACTGTGTAAGGATACGACATTAATCATGCAGCATTGAGTAAGGATACGACATTAATCATGCAATATTGAGTAATGATACGACATTAATCATGCAGCATTGAGTAAGGATACGACATTAATCATTCAGCACTGAGTAAGGATACGACATTAATCATGCAGCATTGAGTAAGGATATGTCATTAATCATGCAGCCCTGAGTAAGGATACGACATTAATCATGCAGCACTGAGTAAGGATACGACATTAATCATGCAGCACTGTGTAAGTATACGACATTAATCATGCAGCATTGAGTAAGCATATGTCATTAATCATGCAGTACTGAGTAAGGATATGCCATTAACCATGCAGCATTGAGTACGTATATGCCATTAACAATGCAGCACTGAGTAAGTATATACCATTAATCATGCAGTACTGAGTAACGATACGACATTAATCATGCAGTACTGAGTAAGCATACGACATTAATCATGCAGCACTAAGTAAGCATATGTCATTAATCATGCAGTACTGAGTAAGGATATGCCATTACCTATGCAGCACTGAGTAGGGATATGCCATTACCCATGCAGCACTGAGTAAGCATATGTCATTAATCATGCAGCACTGAGTAACGATATGCCACTAATCATACAGCACTGACTACGTATATGCCACTAATCATGCAGCACTGAGTAAGGATATGCCATAAACCATGCAGCATTGAGTACGTATATGCCATTAACAATGCAGCACTGAGTAAGTATATGCCATTAATCATGCAGCACTTAGTAAGAATATGTCATTAACCATGCAGCACTGAGTTAGTATATGCCATTAACCATGCAGCACTGAGTAATTATATGTCATTACCCATGCAGCCCTGAGTAAGTATATGCCATTACCCATGCAGCACTGAGTAAGTATATGCCATTAACCATGCAGCACTGACTAAGTATATGCCACTAATCATGCAGCACTGAGGAAGGATATGTCATTAAATCATGCACCACTGAGTAAGGATATGCCATTACCCATGCAGCACTGAGTAAGTATATGACACTAATCATGCAGCACTGAGAAACGATATGTCACTAATCATGCAGCACTGACTAAGTCTATGCCACTAATCATGCAGCACTGAGTAAGTATATTCCATTACCCATGCAGGACTGAGTAAGTATATGCCATTAATCATGCAGCACTGTGTAAGTATATGCCATTACCCATGCAGCACTGTGTAAGTATATGCCATTACCCATGCAGCACTGTGTAAGTATATGCCATTACCCATGCAGGACTGAGTAAGGATATGCCATTAATCATGCAGCACGGTGTAAGTATATGTCATTACCCATGCAGCACTGAGCAAGTATATGCCACTAATTATGCAGCACTGAGTAACGATATGTCACTAATCATCCAGTACTGACTAAGTATATGCCACTAATCATGCAGCACTGAGCAAGTATATGCCATTAACCATGCAGCACTGACTAAGTATATGCCACTAATCATGCAGCACTGAGTAAGGATATACCACTAATCATGCAGCACTGAGTAACTATATGTCACTAATCATCCAACACTGACTACGTATATGCCACTAATCATGCAGCACTGAGTAAGTATATTCCATTACCCATGCAGGACTGAGTAAGGATATGCCATTAATCATGCAGCACTGTGTAAGTATATGCCATTACACATGCAGTACTGAGTAAGGATATGCCATTAATCATGCAGCACGGTGTAAGTATATGCCATTACACATGCAGGACTGAGTAAGGGTATGTCATTACCCATGCAGCACTGAGTAAGGATATACCACTAATCATGCAGCACTGAGTAACTATATGTCACTAATCATCCAACACTGACTAAGTATATGCCACTAATCATGCAGCACTGAGTAAGGATATGCCACTAATCATGCAGCACTGAGTAAGTATATGCCACTAATCATGCAGCACTGAGTAAGGATATGCCACTAATCATGCAGCACTGAGTAAGTATATGCCACTAATCATGCAGCACTGAGTAAGTATATGTCATTACCCATGCAGCCCTGAGTAAGTATATGCCATTACCTATGCAGCACTGATTAAGTATATGCCATTACCCATGCAGCACTGAGTAAGCATATTCCACTAATCATGCAGCACTGAGTAAGTATATGTCATTCCCCATGCAGCACTGAGTAAGCATATGTCATTACCCATGCAGCACTGAGTAAGCATATGCCATTACCCATGCAGCACTGAGTAAGAGAATGCCATTAGTCATGCAGCACTGAGTTAGTATATGTCATTACCCATGCAGCACTGAGTAAGTATATGTCATTACCCATTTAGCACTGAGTAAGTATATGCCATTACCCATGCAGCACTGAGTAAGAGAATGCCATTATCCATGTAGCACTGAGTAAGGATATGTCATTACCCATGCAGCACTGAGTAAGTATATGCCATTACCCATGCAGCACTGAGTAAGTATATGCCATTACCCATGCAGCACTGAGTAAGTATATGTCATTACACATGCAGCACTGAGTAAGTATATGCCATTATCCATGCAGCACTGAGTAAGGATATGCCATTACCCATGCAGCACTGAGTAAGTATATGCCATTATCCATGCAGCACTGAGTAAGAGAATTTTATTAATCATGCAGCACTGAGTAAGAGAATGCCATTAATCATGCAGCACTGAGTAAGTATACGCCATTAATCATGCAGTACTGAGTAAGGATATGCCATTACCCAGGCAGAACTGAGTAAAGGTATGTCATTAATCATGCAGCACTGAGTAAGGCGCACTGAGTAGGGATTTGTCATTAATCATGGAACACTGAGTAAGGATATGCCATTAATTGTGGAGTACTGAGCAAGAATATGCCATTAACCATATACTACTGAGCAATGGTGTACAATTATCATGCATATCGTGCAGTACTGAGCGAGGATATCACATTAAAACACAATGAAGCCAAGTTTCTCCTAGAAAATACAATATGAAGTTTTAACAGATACAGATGCTTCGTTATAATAGTGAAAGTCTGATACTTAAAACGTGACATTACATAAGATATCCTTTAATATGTATGCGTGTGTGGTGGAAATAATTCGATTTTTCATCGATCTGTCTGCACGAAATATTAGCAATGCCATCAGACGTGAAATAACACTAATTTTATACTGACTATTGTGGATGCCGTTTTCTTTGTATCTAAACATGTAAATGGTTGTATAAAAGGAAACAAACACCACATATTGGATCAAGTTGGTTTTGTCACAGATTTACCTTTTGGTTTGACATTTTGTTGTTTATCTAATGATGATGCACATTTGTTAATTGACTGTAGTATTCATTATTTAGAGATATTTTATTCACAAATATACTTATTGACTGTCCAAATTTTTCAAATCTTAACTCTACTCAAATATTTCTCTGGGTCACGACTAATGAAAACAGTAATATTATACATAAGCTGTGCCCTTTTCTTAAGGACTCTTTACACTTAAGAGATAAACTTTTATAAATGTACATTGCATTTAACTTGTATATTTGTTTTCTCCATTTAATTGTATATATTGTCCCCTGTGGATCCTTAATTGGAATATAAACACATATTCTATTTTAATGCATAATACCTGACAATGCAACAATGCTGGCTATTTCTGCCTATCAATACATTGTTTAGTTTAGATCAGTCCGAGCAGCCCTAATCCAAGCCTTTTCTGACCCTTAAAGCCATTTGTGTGTGGGGTGGAGGGGGCTTTTTGTGGCTTTGTGGGGTTTTAATAATCCGAGCCGCCTTCTCTGACGCTAAAAGCCTCTTTTTGTTATTCTTTTGTAGTGGATGGAGTGCTTTTTAAAGTAGATAAAATATCAAAATGGTAAAATGGGTTGGTAAGGTCATAGAAGGCTCAGAGCAGCCCCAAAATGAGGGGAATGTAACATAGGAATCCAGGTATCCGGGAATCCGGAAACCGTACCATACACTTACTATTGGTTTAACATATTTTATTTTTCGAAAGTTTACAACATTACATATGTAATTTTACAAAACATATAATAGGATTAGAATGAAAGCAAAACTGCTTATAGAATGCTTTCCTTAGGATGGTAATTTGTAATTTACATAATAACGTCGGGCTTTTATAGTTGCTCATTTTAAAGCTAAATCACACATACTAGTAGCAAGAAGCAAGAAATATATAAGAAAAGTTTTGATATTTGAGGAAAAAATGAATCTCTGGATAACAAAGAACGACGACCAAGGACGACGATGGAGAGGAGCAGAGATCATGCATCAACGTCACGACTAGTCAGTCTCTGTTCATTTAAGTAGAAATGATTGGTTACAGTTCCCTATCATTATTAAGGGTAAGAACGTAGTAGCTATTAAAACCTTTTAGTCGAGGTTATAGGCTTGAAAGATAGAAACATTAGTTTCAAATGAGAGCGATTGATTTCCAAATAGAATTGTATTTAATGATTCTCTCACTATTGATTGGGTATCTATGGTACTCTCACTATTGATTGGGTATCTATGGTACTTTCACTATTGATTGGGTATCTATGGTACTCTCACTATTGATTGGGTATCTATGGTACTCTCACTATTGATTGGGTATCTATGGTACTCTCACTATTGAGTGGGTATCTATGATACTCTCACTATTGACTGGGTATCTATGGTACTTTCACTATTGATTGGGTATCTATGGTACTCTCACTATTGACTGGGTATCTATGGTACTTTCACTATTGATTGGGTATCTATGGTACTCTCACTATTGATTGGGTATCTATGGTACTCTCACTATTGATTGGGTATCTATGGTACTCTCACTATTGATTGGATATCTATGGTACTCTCACTATTGAGTGGGTATCTATGGTACTCTCACTATTGATTGGGTATCTATGGTACTCTCACTATTGATTGGATATCTATGGTACTCTCACTATTGAGTGGGTATCTATGGTACTCTCACTATTGATTGGGTATCTATGGTACTCTCACTATTGATTGGGTATCTATGGTACTCTCACTATTGATTGGGTATATATGATACTCTCACTATTGATTGGGTATCTATGGTACTCTCACTATTGATTGGGTATATATGGTACTCTCACTATTGATTGGGTATCTATGGTATTCTCACTATTGATTGGGTATCTATGGTACTCTCACTATTGATTGGGTATCTATGGTACTCCCACTATTGATTGGGTATCTATGATACTCTCACTATTGATTGGGTATCTATGGTACTCTCATTATTGATTGGGTATCTATGATACTCTCACTATTGATTGGGTATCTATGGTACTCTCACTATTGATTGGGTATCTATGATACTCTCACTATTGATTGGGTATCTATGGTACGCTCACTATTGATTGGGTATCTATGGTACTCTCACTATTGATTGGGTATCTATGGTGCTCTCACTATTGATTGGGTATATATGGTGCTCTCACTATTGATTGGGTATCTATGGTACTCTCACTATTGATTGGGTATCTATGATACTCTCACTATTGATTGGGTATCTATGGTACTCTCACTATTGATTGGGTATCTATGGTACTCTCACTATTGATTGGGTATCTATGGTACTCTCACTGTTGAGTGGGTATATATGGTACTCTCACTATTGATTGGGTATCTATTGTACTCTCACTATTGATTGGGTATCTATGGTACTCTCACTGTTGATTGGGTATCTATGGTACTCTCACTGTTGATTGGGTATCTATGGTACTCTCACTATTGATTGGGTATTGATGGTACTCTCACTATTGATTGGGTATCTATGGTACTCTCACTATTGAGTGGGTATCTATGGTACTCTCACTATTGATTGGGTATCTATGGTATTCTCACTATTGATTGGATATCTATGGTACACTCACTATTGATTGGGTATCTATGGTACTCTCACTATTGAGTGGGTATCTATGGTACTCTCACTATTGATTGGATATCTATGGTACTCTCATTATTGAGTGGGTATCTATGGTACTCTCACTATTGATTGGGTATCTATGGTATTCTCACTATTGAGTGGGTATCTATGGTACTCTCACTATTGATTGGGTATCTATGGTACTCTCACTAGTGAGTGGGTATCTATGGTACTCTCACTATTGATTGGGTATCTATGGTACTCTCACTATTGATTGGGTATCTATGGTACTCTCACTATTGATTGGGTATATATGGTACTCTCACTATTGAGTGGGTATCTATGATACTCTCACTATTGATTGGGTATCTATGGTACTCTCACTCTTGATTGGGTATCTATGGTACTCTCACTATTGATTGGGTATCTATGGTACTCTCACTATTGATTGGGTATCTATGGTACTCTCACTACTGATTGGGTATCTATGGTACTCTCACTACTGATTGGGTATCTATGGTACTCTCACTACTGATTGGGTATCTATGATACTATCACTACTGATTGGATATCTATGGTACTCTCACTACTGATTGGGTATCTATGGTACTCTCACTATTGAGTGGGTATCTATGGTACTCTCACTATTGATTGGGTATCTATGAAACTCTCACTATTGATTGGGTATCTATGATACTCTCACTATTGATTGGGTATCTATGATACTCTCACTATTGATTGGGTATCTATGGTACTCTCACTATTGAGTGGGTATCTATGATACTCTCACTATTGACTGGGTATCTATGATACTCTCACTATTGATTGGGTATCTATGGTACTCTCACTATTGATTGGTTATCTATGGTACTCTCACTATTGATTGGGTATCTATGATACTCTCACTATTGATTGGGTATCTATGGTACTCTCACTATTGAGTGGGTATCTATGGTACTCTCACTATTGATTGGGTATCTATGGTACTCTCACTATTGATTGGGTATCTATGATACTCTCACTATTGATTGGGTATCTATGATACTCTCACTATTGATTGGGTATCTATGGTACTCTCACTATTGATTGGGTATCTATGGTACTCTCACTATTGATTGGGTATCTATGATACTCTCACTATTGATTGGGTATCTATGGTACTCTCACTATTGATTGGGTATCTATGATACTCTCACTATTGATTGGGTATCTATGATACTCTCACTATTGATTGGGTATCTATGGTACTCTCACTATTGATTGGGTATCTATGGTACTCTCACTATTGATTGGGTATCTATGATACTCTCACTATTGATTGGGTATCTATGGTACTCTCACTATTGATTGGGTATCTATGATACTCTCACTATTGATTGGGTATCTATGGTACTCTCACTATTGATTGGGTATCTATGATACTCTCACTATTGATTGGGTATCTATGATACTCTCACTATTGATTGGGTATCTATGATACTCTCACTATTGACTGGGTATCTATGGTACTCTCACTATTGATTGGGTATCTTTGATACTCTCACTATTGATTGGGTATCTATGATACTCTCACTATTGATTGGGTATCTATGGTACTCTCACTATTGATTGGGTATCTATGATACTCTCACTATTGATTGGGTATCTATGATACTCTCACTATTGATTGGGTATCTATGGTACTCTCACTATTGATTGGGTATCTATGGTACTCTCACTATTGATTGGGTATCTATGATACTCTCACTATTGATTGGGTATCTATGGTACTCTCACTATTGATTGGGTATCTATGAAACTCTCACTATTGATTGGGTATCTATGATACTCTCACTATTGATTGGGTATCTATGGTATTCTCACTATTGATTGGATATCTATGGTACTCTCACTATTGATTGGGTATCTATGGTACTCTCACTATTGATTGGGTATCTATGATAATCTCACTATTGATTGGGTATCTATGATACTCTCACTATTGATTGGGTATCTATGATACTCTCACTATTGATTGGGTATCTATGGTACTCTCACTATTGATTGGGTATTGATGGTACTCTCACTATTGATTGGGTATCTATGGTACTCTCACTATTGATTGGGTATCTATGGTACTCTCACTATTGATTGGGTATCTATGGTACTCTCACTATTGATTGGGTATCTATGGTACTCTCACTATTGATTGGGTATCTATGGTACACTTACTATTGATTGGGTATCTATGGTACTCTCACTATTGATTGGGTATCTATGGTACTCTCACTATTGAGTGGGTATCTATGGTACTGTCACTATTGATTGGATATCTATGGTACTCTCATTATTGAGTGGGTATCTATGGTACTGTCACTATTGATTGGGTATCTATGGTATTCTCACTATTGAGTGGGTATCTATGGTACTCTCACTATTGATTGGGTATCTATGGTACTCTCACTATTGAGTGGGTATCTATGGTACTCTCACTATTGATTGGGTATCTATGATACTCTCACTATTGATTGGGTATCTATGGTACTCTCACTATTGATTGGGTATCTATGGTACTCTCACTATTGATTGGGTATATATGGTACTCTCACTATTGATTGGATATCTATGTTACTCTCACTATTGATTGGGTATCTATGGTACTCTCACTATTGAGTGGGTATCTATGGTACTCTCACTATTGATTGTGTATATATGATACTCTCACTATTGATTGGGTATCTATGATACTCTCACTATGGATTGGGTATCTATGGTACTCTCACTATTGATTGGGTATCTATGGTACTCTCACTATTGATTGGGTATCTATGGTATTCTCACTATTGATTGGGTATCTATGGTACTCTCACTATTGAGTGGGTATCTATGGTACTCTCACTATTGATTGGGTATCTATGATACTCTCACTATTGATTGGGTATCTATGGTACTCTCATTATTGATTGGGTATCTATGGTATTCTCACTATTGATTGGGTATCTATGGTACTCTCACTATTGAGTGGGTATCTATGGTACTCTCACTATTGATTGGGTATCTATGATACTCTCACTATTGATGATTGGGTATCTATGGTACTCTCACTATTGATTGGGTATCTATGGTATTCTCACTATTGATTGGGTATCTATGGTACTCTCACTATTGAGTGGGTATCTATGGTACTCTCACTATTGATTGGGTATCTATGGTATTCTCACTATTGATTGGGTATCTATGGTACTCTCACTATTGAGTGGGTATCTATGGTACTCTCACTATTGATTGGGTATCTATGATACTCTCACTATTGATTTGGTATCTATGGTATTCTCACTATTGATTGGGTATCTATGGTACTCTCACTATTGATTGGGTATATATGGTACTCTCACTATTGATTGGGTATCTATGGTATTCTCACTACTATTGATTGGGTATCTATGGTACTCTCACTATGGATTGGGTATCTATGATACTCTCACTATTGATTGGGTATCTATGGTACTCTCACTATTGATTGGGTATCTATGGTACTCTCACTATTGATTGGGTATCTATGGTACTCTCACTATGGATTGGGTATCTATGATACTCTCACTATTGATTGGGTATCTATGGTATTCTCACTATTGATTGGGTATCTATGATACTCTCACTATTGATTGGGTATCTATGATACTCTCACTATTGATTGGGTATCTATGGTACTCTCACTATTGATTGGGTATCTATGGTACTCTCACTATTGATTGGGTATCTATGGTACTCTCACTATTGATTGGGTATCTATGATACTCTCACTGTTGAGTGGGTATCTATGATACTCTCACTATTGATTAGGTATCTATGGTACTCTCACTATTGATTGGGTATCTGTGGTACTCTCACTATTGATTGGGTATCTATGATACTCTCACTATTGATTGGGTATCTATGGTATTCTCACTATTGATTGGGTATCTATGGTACTCTCACTATTGATTGGGTATCTATGGTACTCTCACTATTGATTGGGTATCTATGGTACTCTCACTAATGATTGGGTAGCTGTGTTTCTTTAACGTGCTCCGAGGATATATGCCGATAAACGGAACCGCCCGGTTTACATACCCATTCGACGGACGAGGCAAGGACATATCGAAGTGCCACAGTGGCGCCAATCAGACTCTAACCCATAATTTGAGGCCTCAAAGTGAACGTGGTACATCTGTCCTCCAGACCACGGTGGTCCCTGATGTATCAACAACATAAAACAGCAGTTTTCTCCATATAAAATATTTCATAAACAATAAGTTAACGAAAGCTTTACATCGCGTTCAATTTAATGGATGTGCATATTTTCATATGCGACTGAAACACGTTTTTGAAATAACACCATTCTATCTTCCAAAGCGCCTCTATGTTTGTTTGAGTGGTGTTAAAATTATGTCATTTTAGCACATGTTAGGCCACACATTATATGACGGTCAATTGTTTGTGGAAGAGGCAGACCACCAATATTTTCTGAGTATAACCAGTACTGTATACCTCCCGCCATCCGTAAGACTCGACACTTTCTCACTTGACAAGTCGCGCTTCGAGTGGGATTCGAACCCGCAGCGGAGAGGGGCGAGAAAGCAAATCGCCTCTAGTCTCTTTAGTCCCTTTAAAGCAACTAAAGATTAAATAAAGCATAAACATTTGAGATTTAAAGAGTTTTCTAACATTGATAAAGATTCATAGGTGGAAATTGCTTAGCTAAGCAAACGGTGACGACAACTATTCGCGTTGACATTCTTCAAAAACGGACGAGATAAAATACATGTATATGCATCATTTAACCGGGGCAAATCCAGGCTTACAGGAACGCGCCAACAGGAATGAACATTCCAGGCTTACCCTCCATTTATATCGAGATAAAAATAGACTGAATGGACACAGAACCTTTTCTCCAGAAGAATTGCTGAATATTCTGTTTTAAACATTCAATTTTTCGCTGGAGCCACGATCATCGTTACACCTGAAATAAGACCTTTACCTTTAATGAACATGACAAAAAAAAAAGATATAATGAATATGAATTCGGGTGTGTGGGTGGGTGGGCTTTTATCGCTCTGTCTGGATAAACAGTGGTCCTATTAATGAAGGAACTACAGTGTTAACAAAGAATTTTTTCAAGGGCCATAACTCAGCTGTTTCTAATCCGACATGGCTGGTGTGTTGTTGTTGTTTTTTGGAGGGTTTTGTTTGCCTTTTTTTTTTGTTGTTGTTGTTGTTTTCTTTAATTTGTCAGCGCCTTCTTCTATGACGAGATAATTACATAAAATATAGTTTTTAAACATGGGGTGCGGAGACTGGGGAGATGGCGTGTGTGGGATAGGGTTGACTGTGAGTCAGATAGGGCAGGTGTTCAAAGGCATATCATTTGTCATGGTCTCGACTGTACTGCTTCCACTCAAATTTTCTGAGTATTGAACTTGTTCAAGCCGTCATTGATATAAACACTATGACCAATTTTGGAAAAAGGTCAGATGAAAACAATTAACAAGCAAATATAGCATATTTCAATAACTCTAGTGGCACTAATTAGATCTGGGTGGTTTTCGATGAATCATTCACTATAGCGGACGAAATAACCATAAAATAGTTCAGACTGTGATACAAGTATAATGTTTTGCACAGTGCTTACACATATTATATTCAAATGAAAAATAACCTGAGCCAATTCAATTTCGATTATTTTCAAGATGGCCGCCAATTATCCAAGATGGCCGCCAAAATACTGTAAATATATGCTACAGATGTATATTAAGCTAATACTTTATCTCATCTTTATCTCATTCACTATATGCTTCGACTGTAAAAGCAACAATCATTTTTGCAAATATTTCGGCATGATTATGCATTTATTCAAAATAAAAGTACAAGGATACCCCACCCACAACAAATTCAGTATATCCTTTTTTATGAAGTGGTTATCAGATGTTCGGGTATTCATATAGTTGCGGATATATACGTATTAAACTATACATAATGATATCCAGATGTAGTTATTAACGGAACACACTTACTTAGTCTTTGCTATTGCCAATTAAATGATTACCCTACCCACAAAAAGCCAATAAAAATGCGAAACTACTATCTTTAACCTGCAACATAACCTTGGCCATAACTTGAACAGTATTTGACTTAAGTTCATGAAACTTCACACACATCTTAATCTTACCAAAAGGAATGTTATTACATATGTCCTATAACTCTGACTTTTGTTTTGGCAGAGTTATGCCCCCTTCATAAAACCTAACCAAGCTCATAACTGGCCATAACTTTGAAATAAGAACCCGGCGACACAAATGTTCCGTGAATATTATAATGGAATGGTAGCACATCGAAATGACAATTTCAAATTACTAGGGAATGTACTGAAATACAATGGCTGAATAACTGTCCCTATGAAGCCCCTATCGAATCAAATGATACGACCGAATCGTTTATATCTGATTCAAATGTTTCGAAAACAATTTTAAGAGCTGCAGATGACTGAATGTGCATTTTACAAGTTAAAGGAAAATGTGTAAGCCAACCATACAATGAGATGACGATGAAAATAGTGTTATATAATTTAAAGAAGGCCCACGATGTCAATCAGTTCCTGAAGTACCTTTTCTAGACTGTGTGCACTCGTATAGAGAAAACGTATACGTCTGAACTCATCCTCTTCTAGACTGTGTGCACTCGTATAGAGAAAAGGTATACGTCTGAACTCATCCTCTTCTAGACTGTGTGCACTCGTATAGAGAAAAAGTATACGTCTGAACTCATCCTCTTCTAGACTGTGTGCACTCGTATAGAGAAAACGTATACGTCTGAACTCATCCTCTTCTAGACTGTGTGCACTCGTATAGAGAAAAGGTATACGTCTGAACTCATCCTCTTCTAGACTGTGTGCACTCGTATAGAGAAAAGGTATATGTCTGAACTCATCCTCTTCTAGACTGTGTGCACTCGTATAGAGAAAATGTATACGTCTGAACTCATCCTCTTCTAGACTGTGTGCACTCGTATAGAGAAAAGGTATACGTCTGAACTCATCCTCTTCTAGACTGTGTGCACTCGTATAGAGAAAAGGTATACGTCTGAACTCATCCTCTTCTAGACTGTGTGCACTCGTATAGAGAAAAGTATACGTCTGAACTCATCCTCTTCTAGACTGTGTGCACTCGTATAGAGAAAAGTATACGTCTGAACTCATCCTCTTCTAGACTTTGTGCACTCGTATAGAGAAAAGGTAAACGTCTGAACGCATCCTCTTCTAGACTGTGTGCACTCGTATAGAGAAAAGGTAAACGTCTGAACTCATCCTCTTCTACACTGTGTGCACTCGTATAGAGAAAAGGTATACGTCTGAACTCATCCTCTTCTAGACTGTGTGCACTCGTATAGAGAAAAGGTATACGTCTGAACTCATCCTCTTCTAGACTTTGAGCACTCGTATAGAGAAAAGGTATACGTCTGAACTCATCCTTTTCTAGACGTTGTGCACTCGTATAGAGAAAATGTATACGTCTGAACTCATCCTTTTCTAGACTGTGTGCACTCGTATAGAGAAAAGGTATACGTCTGAACTCATCCTCTTCCAGACTGTGTGCACTCGTATAGAGAAAAGGTATACGTCTGAACTCATCCTCTTCTAGACTTTGTGCACTCGTATAGAGAAAAGGTATACGTCTAAACTCATCCTCTTCTAGACTGTGTGCACTCGTATAGAGAAAAGTATACGTCTGAACTCATCCTCTTCTAGATTGTGTGCACTCGTATAGAGAAAAGTATACGTCTGAACTCATCCTCTTCTAGACTTTGTGCACTCGTATAGAGAAAAGGTATACGTCTGAACTCATCCTCTTCTAGACTGTGTGCACTCGTATAGACAAAAGGTAAACGTCTGAACTCATCCTCTTCTATACTGTGTGCACTCGTATAGAGAAAAGGTAAACGTCTGAACTCATCCTCTTCTATACTGTGTGCACCGTATAGAGAAAAGGTAAACGTCTGAACTCATCCTCTTCTAGACTGTGTGCACTCGTATAGAGAAAAGGTATACGTCTGAACTCATCCTCTTCTAGACTGTGTGCACTCGTATAGAGAAAAGGTATACGTCTGAACTCATCCTCTTCTAGACTTTGAGCACTCGTATAGAGAAAAGTATACGTTTGAACTCATCCTCTTCTAGACTTTGTGCACTCGTATAGAGAAAATGTATACGTCTGAACTCATCCTCTTCTAGACTGTGTGCACTCGTATAGAGAAAAGGTAAACGTCTGAACTCATCCTCTTCTATACTGTGTGCACTCGTATAGAGAAAAGGTAAACGTCTGAACTCATCCTCTTCTAGACTGTGTGCACTCGTATAGAGAAAAGGTATACGTCTGAACTCATCATCTTCTAGACTGTGTGCACTCGTATAGAGAAAAGGTATACGTCTGAACTCATCCTCTTCTAGACTTTGAGCACTCGTATAGAGAAAAAGTATACGTCTGAACTCATCCTTTTCTAGACGTTGTGCACTCGTATAGAGAAAATGTATACGTCTGAACTCATCCTTTTCTAGACTGTGTGCACTCGTATAGAGAAAAGGTATACGTCTGAACTCATCCTCTTCCAGACTGTGTGCACTCGTATAGAGAAAAGTTATACGTCTGAACTCATCCTCTTCCAGACTGTGTGCACTCGTATAGAGAAAAGATATACGTCTGAACTCATCCTCTTCTAGACTGTGTGCTCTCGTATAGAGAAAAGGTATACGTCTGAACTCATCCTCTTCTAGACTGTGTGCACTTGTATAGAGAAAAGGTATACGTCTGAACCCATCCTCTTCTAGACTGTGTGCACTCGTATAGAGAAAAGGTATACTTCTGAACTCATCCTCTTCTAGACTTTGTGCACTCGTATAGAGAAAAGGTATACGTCTGAACTCATCCTCTTCTAGACTGTGTGCACTCGTATAGAGAAAAGGTATACGTCTGAACTCATCCTCTTCTAGACTGTGTGCACTCGTATAGAGAAAAAGTATACGTCTGAACTCATCCTCTTCTAGACTGTGTGCACTCGTATAGAGAAAAGGTATACGTCTGAACTCATCCTCTTCTAGACTGTGTGCACTCGTATAAAGAAAAGGTATACGTCTGAACTCATCCTCTTCTAGACTGTGTGCACTCGTATAGAGAAAAGGTATACGTCTGAACTCATCCTCTTCTAGACTGTGTGCACTCGTATAAAGAAAAGGTATACGTCTGAACTCATCCTCTTCTAGACTTTGTGCACTCGTATAGAGAAAAGGTATACGTCTGAACTCATCCTCTTCTAGACTGTGTGCACTCGTATAGAGAAAAAGTATACGTCTGAACTCATCCTATTCTAGACTGTGTGCACTCGTATAGAGAAAAGGTATACGTCTGAACTCATCCTCTTCTAGACTGTGTGCCCTCGTATAGAGAAAAAGTATACGTCTGAACTCATCCTTTTCTAGACTGTGTGCACTCGTATAGAGAAAAAGTATACGTCTGAACTCATCCTCTTCTAGACTGTGTGCACTCGTATAGAGAAAAGGTATACGTCTGAAAACTCATCCTCTTCTAGACTGTGTGCACTCGTATAGAGAAAAGGTATACGTCTGAACTCATCCTCTTCTAGACTGTGTGCACTCGTATAGAGAAAAGGTATACGTCTGAACTCATCCTCTTCTAGACTGTGTGCACTCGTATAGAGAAAAGGTATACGTCTGAACTCATCCTCTTCTAGACTGTGTGCACTCGTATAGAGAAAAGGTATACGTCTGAACTCATCCTCTTCTAGACTGTGTGCACTCGTATAGAGAAAAGTTATACGTCTGAACTCATCCTCTTCGTGTTTGCCCTTACGTCTTCCAATTTGTTTGATTGATCGACACGTATCCAGTAAATTCAGTAAGCGTACATTTCCGAGCATAACCGAAGAACAAGTTTTCAGCAATATATTGACCAAGTTCATGAACAAAACTAAATTGCAAATAAAGGAAGATGGTTGGGAAATATGATTGGCCGATAATCTATATGTTTTAAAGAGATGGGTGGCTTCATTTACAAAAAATGTATAGTCTTGTAGAACAGTTTGAGATTCAATATCATGGTGAAAGTGAAATTTCCAAATAAAAATATAGAGGATATATTCAAGGAACTGGAAGGAGATCCATTCCTTGATGATTCTAGCATCATTTCAATATTGATAGGAAATGGATGGTTGATAAACGAGCAGCGGGTTTGTATGTACCAATAATGGTTCAAGGCAATAACATCGATTCTTTGCATGGAAGTTTGGAAGTTTTTATTTCTAAATGCCATTAGGCCAGATTGGCCCATGAGGCAACATATTTACTATACAAACATAGAGTCACATGACCGATGATCAATACATACATTCATCAAAATACAAATAATGAAATCCCACAGGGATTTGTGTCTTATAATTCATTATTATTATTAAAACATATTATTCGGAACACTATTAAATAATATTCCTGGGAGAATATACATACAGTAAATTAGTTTATCTTAGCAAATAACACCATACAAAGAGACTGCTTCAGTGTTTGTGCATATCCATAATTAAGAAGAAAAAATAAAGAAAAAAATATTTACTTGGGAGAAGGAAAATATAGTTTAATTATTATATAATAATGCATTACGTAATTTAAATGCTTTGAATATAAACAATCCAAAATTAAAGACTTCCCTTTTGTTTTCACTTTTTAACAGCATTACAAATTTGAACATACTTGGTCGTTGGAAATAAAAACTTGACACGTATTTCTTACGTAAATCATTATACAATGGACAACACAAAACAAAATGATATTCGTCTTCGAGTATGTTACAATGTCTACATCGTCTCTCATCTATATGAACTCTATTTCTGGACCATCTGCCCATTTCCACTTCTAATATATGCGACGATACACGAAGTTTTGAAATGGATTGACGTGTGCATTTACTCTTAACAATATTTAAGTAAGGTTGTAGCTCAAAATTTGAAATATTTCGGTAAAACAACGCTCTGGATGAATCAATTAATCTTGTATTCCATTCTTGTATAAAAACATCTTTCAAACGTTGTTTAAAAATTGTTAAGAATGTATTGACGTTACCCACGCTTTGATGAAACCAAACATGGTAGATTCCATAATTACTTAAAAGATCTCTGACTTTGCTGGCCCAGTTTTGGGTGCCTGCATTTACACCAATATCACTTAACATATCTTCATACATTAATCGTATATATTTCACATCCTCTGATTGTAAAATTTTATACCAATATTTAATAATTGAGAACAAACGTCTACATTTTAATGTACTTCTACCTAGCTCACCATAAATAAAATCGTTTTGTGTCGATTTCTTAACACCCATCAACATTTTACAAAACTGTGAAGCTTAAAAATGGCTTTTAACGCTTGGCCAGATAACAAAGCCTGTGTTTCAGAAAATGAACCACCTGTAGTAAAGACAATACCTAAATACGTAAAACTACTAACGATTTCAAGTATTTCACTACTGAAAATAAATTGTGTATTTCTTGGAAGAATGCCACCTTTTCTAAAGACCATTACTTTAGTTTCGGCAGTATTTACAACTAATTTCCATTTTTGACAGTATTCATATAACAAATCAAGTCCTTTCTGCAAATCTGCAGCATCTTTTGAGAAAATTACAATATCATCGGCATAAAGTAGCAAAAATAGTTTCAAAAAGGAAATATCAATACCATCTAAACCTTTTACAACAAATTCTGCTTCAATATCATTCAATAACATTGAAAATAAAAACGGAGATAAACATTCACCTTGGCGAACGCCTAATATACATGTAAATTCATTGCCAATCGTATTATTTAGTTTGATTTGTGATTTTATATCATTATACATGGATTTTATAATATTCAATATTTTACCACGTATACCAAGTTTTATAAGTTTTAACCAAAGATTATCTCGTACAACATAATCAAACGCTTTCTTAAAGTCTACGAAAGCACAAAACAATTTTTCACTCGAGCTTAAAACCTTGTTAATTAATGCATGCAAAACAAAAACATTATCAGTTGTGGACATACCTTTTCTAAACCCTGCCTGGGACTCAAAATAAACATTATACTTTTCTGCCCAACTATTTAACCTGTTGTTAAGTATCCGAGTAAACAGTTTTCCTAACGCACTTAATAATGTAATGCCTCTATAATTCTCGACATTATTTACACTACCTTTTTTATGAAGTGGGATCACATAACCTGAAGACCATATTTTTGGAAAATACCCTGAATTTAATACCTTGTTAAATAAACATTTTAAAGTGGGACCTAATTGGCGTATTCCATTCTTGAACAATTCATTAACATACAGATCTGGTCCTCCACTTTTACCATTTTTAAGTTGTTTAACAGCCATTTCTAATTCATTATCAGATATTGCATTATCTAATTCCGAGAACATAACTGCAAACTCGTCATTAACATATATATCATTAAACATAATGACATCATCATCTGGTATAAAAAACCTATCATCAGGATTGTTAATTGCCTTATTATAAAAAATATTGCTCATATATACCAAGTTCTATTTTACCCGTTTTTAAACCACAAAGACCTTTTAACATATTCCAGTAGGATTTTGCATTTTTATACCGAGCTTTTATAAGTTTCTGTGTTTCATTTTGTCTATATTCAAATTTGGCTTGACGTATAGCTTCTTTACAGATGATTCTGAGACAGATTCAGCTACACAATTATATCTTTCAAGCAAGAAAAACAATGTGTTTTCCGTTTAAAAATAAACTCAAATGAGCAGTCCGAAACACCAATAGTTGTGTATCGATGTAAATAAAAAGACTGTCATCTTCTCTCTTTTTTTCTCGATTTTTTCGTTCATGTCATTTTTCAGGGCATGAAAATCAGTGAATGCCACCTAAAAGGAAAATGTAAGATATAGTGAGACCAACCGTTGACTGAGTCGTACAATCTCTCCAAGAGGCCATTACATTGACCTATATCAATGTCTAAGAAAGTAGTCTGCGATAGTTAAAATATAAAAAAAAAAGAATTTCAACACCGTTACACCACCAACTATTGACCGTGGATTGACATGTAAACAATCGAAAGAAACACGACTTATTATCTACATTTTGATATATAGTATAGGTTAGTACTTTAATTTAAATAGGTTGTTAAGATCTATGTGATATTGGAAGTGCTGGTAAGCAAATCGCTGTACTGTTACGCTATGGGAACGATTTGGTGGTGTCTATTTTAAAGTTTTGACGGCGGAGTGATATGCCAAAGTACAAACCTTTACTCTACCGCAATATAATCTTGAGCATAATTTACTGTATAATTAAAACATTCAAGCCGAAAATTGTTTCCTTTGTAATATAAGCATTTCATATGAAGTTGTAGCATGGTCCGTGACATTTCCTTTGATGAATGCAGAGCATTAAATCGTTTAATTTATGGTAACTAAAGGGGCGTGGCTACACCGCACTACAACTACCGGATATTGGAATTTAGAATACGGTCACTATGACGTCACAGTGATACTAAGTACACCATGCTACAAAAAAGATAGAGTCTGTCTCAGATCGTTGGTTATTTAAACACCTCGATGGGCTCCGCCCATCTCGGTGTTTAAATAAGCCAACTCGCTGAGACCAGACCCTTTATGTCACGGGTTTCAAGATTTTTGTCCTTTTATCATAGAAGAACTTTTGTTTCTCCTGGCATTTGAGTAATTGTTGGTGAGCATCTTTTGGCACTTGTGGTTCTGAAGTAGTGCTGAATTTGTTGGTATTTTATCCCGAAGTCTTCGGTTGAACAACAATTGTGCTGGAGAGTAGTCACAACCTGTGACTGGCGTATTTCTGTATTCCAGAAGCGCGATGCTTTCGTCTTTGCCATTTTCATATGCCTTTTTAAGCAATTTCTTCACGGTTTGAATCGATCGTTCTGCCATGCCGTTGCTTTGACTGTGTGTCGGGCTACTTTTGGTTATTCTGAAGTTATTGTTTTTTGCAAAGTGTTTAAACTCTCTGCTGTTAAACGGCATATTGTCTAACAGCATTGTTTGTACTGATTTGGCGTTTTTCCCGTTTAGTTTTCTAATTTCCACAAATTTACTGAAATAGTCCACACATAAGACATAGTCTTTGTTTCTGTACTCAAATATGTCGACACCTACTTTCTGAAATGGTCTTTGTGGTATTTCGTGCTGCTTCAGGGCCTCTTTTTGATTTTGCCTTGTATACTTGTTGCACGTCGCACATGTGGAACAGGCTTTTTCAATGTCATGTTTCATTCCTGGCCAATACATAGACTCACAGGCTCTGGCTTTTGTTTTTACCATTCCCATGTGACCTTCATGAAGTAGGGTCAGCATTTTACTTCTCATTTCTTCTGGAATTATGACTCGATTGTCTAGGAACAAAACATCATCTATAATGTGTATTGATGTTTTGAAATTCCAGTATGGTCGCAGTGTTAGTGGAAGGCTTTTCATATGATGCGGCCATCCTTCGTTGACAGTTTTATGCAGTAGCACGAGGGTTTCGTCATTTGCGGTGGCTGTCCTAATTTCATTCATTTGATTGTCATCCATAGGGTGATTTTGCATCAATGAGTGAACTGTGACGTTCAGTTCCTCAGCATTTTCCATCGTTTCCGGATCCGTCTCATTTAGATATGCACGTGACAGTGTATCAGCTACAAACATGTACTTTCCAGGGGTATATTTCAGATTTATATCATATTTCTGGAGCTGTAATAATATCCTTTGAAGTCGTGGCGGTGATCCACTTAGAGGTTTCTTCAATATGCTTTCCAAAGGTTTATGATCGCTTTGTACATTTACGTTTTTTCCATATATGTACGCATGATACTTAGATGTAGCGAACACTACGGCCAGTAATTCCTTCTCTATCATGGCGTACCGCTTTTCAGTTTCCGTCAGTGCTCTTGATGAGTACGCGATGGGATGTCCGTCTTGCAGTAAGCAAGCACCAATACCATTTTGAGAGGCATCGGCTTGTATTGTAACTTCCTTTGTTACGTCATAGAAACTCAAAACAGGTTCTTTTGTTAGCACTGTTTTTATTTGTTCTAATGACTTCTTTTGTTCATGTTCCCATATAAAACGATTGTCCTTGCGTAGCAAGTTTCTGAGAGGCGCGGTAATTTCAGACATATTGGGAATGTATTGTGCAAGAAAGTTCACTGTCCCCAGGAGGCGTTGTACACCTGCTTTATCCTCAGGGAATGGCATTTCCAGTATAGCTTTTATTTTATCTGGGTCAGGCCTCAGTCCTTCTTCGCTGATGATATTTCCCATGTATTTTACTGAGTTGACTTTGAACTGAATTTTGTCCTTGTTGAACTTAATATTCTTCTGTTCAGCCCTTTTCAGTACTTTGTGCAGAATTTCGTCGTGACACTTTTCATCTTCTGCGGCGATTATCATGTCGTCTGCTATCATAAATACACCTTCAATGTCACCAAATGTCTCAGTGTTTTTCAGTTGAAAGACTTCACTGCTGGATTTCAGTCCAAATGGTAGACGCGTATATCTATAACGACCAAAAGGCGTTTGAAAGGTACATAAGTACGAGCTTTCTTAATCGAGTTCAACTTGATGGTAGCCGTCCTTTTCATCTAAGATTGTAAACACTTTCTTCCCACTCAGTTGTGACGTAACATCTTTGAGTGTTGGAATCTTGAAGTGATGCCTTTTGACTGCCTTATTCAAGTCGCGAGGGTCTATACATATTCTTAAATCGCCATTTTTCTTTTCGGTCACTACAATACTGTTGACCCAATCCGTCGCTTCCTGTACAGGTATTAATATGCCATCTTCAACCAAATCATCTAGTTTGTTTTTTAGTTTAGGCAAAATTGTGTACGGTACGTTTCTCGGCGCGTTCACCACAGGCGGCACGCTCTTATCAATTTCAATATGGTATTTGCCTTCGAATTTGCCAAGTCCTTGGAATAAGTAACCATAATCACTTAACACAGTTTCTAAAATGTACTGTTGATCAATTGAGTCTACTTTTGACACTAGTTGAAGTGTCTGACAGCTTTAAGCCCAAGTAACGGTGTGCATTGGAAGTCCATTACGTAAAAGTCTAAGCTTTGTTGTTCACTGTTTTCCTTAAGTAGCTGGCAATTGACTGTAGTTTTCCCAAGTGGCATAATTGTAGAGTTTGAGAATGTTGATAGTTTAGATGTTGTCTTTCTCAAATTGGCGTTTTTTAATTTGTTAAAGAGAGTTTGTGGAATGATATTCGCCTCTGCACCAGTGTCTAGCTTAAATTTTACAACTGTGTCACACATTTTGACTAAGGAATACCATCCTTTATCCTCATTCATGGATTCTATTTTCAGTTCTCCTGCAAACTCACAATCTGACGACGAGTCTTGCAATTCTGCATGATTTACTGCTCTCTCTTTATTGTAGAAGCATACCTTTGAGAAATGATTTAAGCGATTACACGTGTTGCATTTCTTTCCGTAGGCAGGACACGCTGATTTGTTTTGTTTCCCACCACATTTATTACAGCTCACCATAGGCTGCTGCTGCTTTGTGTGCATATAATTATAGCTCGTGGGGCGATGCTGCTGTTTGTTTGGCGCACTATAACCTTGTGCCGGCTTTCTAGCTTGATTTCTGTAGTGAGTTCCTTTTTGTATAACATCTATTTTCTGATCATTTTTTATCTCTTTGATTTGATTCTTGCTGCACTCTGCTGCTCTGCACAGGTCGACGACACTGTTTAAATCTGGACTTTCAGAGTCTCTTAGGAGCCTTTCTCTTAGCCGTTCATCCCCAATGCCAAATATGATTTTGTCCCTGATCATAAGATCTCGTTTTTCTCTGAAATCGCAGTTTTTAGACTTTGTTTTGAGTTCATTGATGAATTCATCAATTGACATGTCATTTTGTTTAATATTCCAAAATTTATACCGTTCAATCACAGT
The DNA here is from genome assembly GCA_037043455.1 of Cyrtodaria siliqua. Lineage (NCBI taxonomy): Eukaryota > Metazoa > Mollusca > Bivalvia > Adapedonta > Hiatellidae > Cyrtodaria > Cyrtodaria siliqua. The sequence goes on from JAWPHD010002484.1 coordinate 129,869, forward strand.
GTTTTTCCTTGGTTCGCAGTATTCACTAAACTTTGTTTGTACTTTTGCAATGTCTTGTTTGTCATCATCGTTTTCCCAGGTAAAGTTATTAAATATCTCAAGGCCATCATCTCCAATACAAGTAAGAAGTACCGCAACCTGCACTTTTTTATCCTTCTCGTTTTTACCACTGGCTATTAGGTAATAGTCGAATTTTTGTTGCCATCTCTTGAAGTCTTCCGCAAGATTAGCATTTCCGCCAAAAGCAAGAGGTTCCGGAGGTTTAAATTCCTGTGCCATTTTAATTTTCACTGAATATAATCCAGTTATTTTCGCATCTCATTAACAACTATGATCGAACATAATCCAATCAGTCACTTTTACTATTCCAGTGATCGAATATAATCCAATCAGTCACTTTTAGTATTCCAATGATCGAATATAATCCAATCAGTCACTTTTACTATTCCAGTGATCGAATATAATTCAATCAGTCACTTTTACTCTGACACCATGTGATATCTTCTGATATATATATTATTAATGAGTGGGTGTTTATACTAGTATAGTATAATAACGAGAGACACAGAGTTATATGTTATGATGTTTACTACACAAGCTAAGATAGGAACTGACCAGCATGGTATGAGAGACATTAGCCTGCAATGTATGATTGACAGATAGAGAGGAGGAGCTAAGCTAATTATCAATGATTGTAAGAAGTCCATGACATCTATTACTTAATTCAAAAAAATATTAGTGCATCAAGAAATTCTGCATTTCCATTGTTTTTCATCGTTTGCCAAGATTCTTGGTATTTGGTGAGACGTTGACAGAGATGTATGTGTAGACTCTGGGTAGAGATTGTGAGTCGTACTGTCGAAAATAAAACCAGACAGGCTCTGACTGACACTGACGACATTGGTATAGATCAGACTTGGATTGCTGGTATAGATCAGACTTGGATTGCTGGTACAGATAAGACTTGGATTGCTGGTATAGATCAGACTTGGATTGCTGGTATAGATTAGACTTGGATTGCCACTGGAAGAGGGAAGGATTTAAAATGACTATGAATACATTATATCGTGTTCCAGTTATGTCCAAAAGGCCGGAACATTTTCTTTATATCATACTTTCACATGTTGCAAAACCGTTGCAACCTTCCACGGGAAAGGGGGAGGTATGCACGGCAAACTTGGAACATATACTTAAAACTGCAACGGAAAACATTGTAAACCTCAGCAGCATGCCTAGCAGTATTGACGAATCAGATTATGGTGCTTTGGGAGAAATTACACGTGTTATGTATGATAAATCAAGCAGTAAACGGGTGGTAAATGAAGTAACTATTGTAATTACGCAATTCCATCAACAATTAAGCTACATTAATACAGCATGCATTATCGATGCTTCATTTAAAGCCCTGCTATATCAAGCAGGATTTGAATAATCTCAAGTCACGTATAAACCTATGCGGTGGCCAAGGGCGGGTGTGGGGGTGGGGGAGGAGGTAGGGGCATACCAAGGGGTATTAAATAAATGTACAAATTGGTTGTCTAATTCACATCACTAGGGGCAAGATTTATGTATAATTCCCTAGGGTAGGGGTTAATATCAAACTTTCCATGTTGGTTTATGATTCCCTACCACGGTGAATTTACTTTTGTCTAATACTCGCGGAATGTCCCCGCCGCCCCCACACCAGGTAGAGTAAAGTTTGATAGATGTATAATACCAAAGATCAGGTTTTACTTTATCCGAGCATGGATGTAGACCTATGATCCGAGTAATTACATATATAATACAATTTATTATATATATAATATATGATATATACGGTTATAGTTTGACTAAGTAACTGTTTGAAAGGATAATTTAGCCTTTCTTTAGTATATAAACAACGCATTAAACAATAACATTTTAATCCCAGTTTCTGCATAATACCAGGGAGTATGTATACTTACTTACTGATAATACTTTGAAATGGTAGCATTTTTTTAACTTTAAGGCCATTTTGAAAATGGGTGACCATTTTGAAATAAGGTGAAAATGAAGTTGCTCATGTTTTTAGGATGATCAGGACACTTTTGGGGATCATTCTGCCAACTTTCATGCTTGTATCCACAGAGATATTAGTCTGTTGTATCACAGTGTGAACTGTTTTGCCGAATATCTCACTTACTGACACAACCTCCGCGCAGTGATATTGTAGCCAATAATATTTACTGTAACAACTGGGGTGATAAATATAAAGCCCTGGTAACATATAGGGGAAGTAACCACTGCGGGGAGTAGAGCTAAACAAATAAAAATAAAAAATAAGGGAAATAACCTAAAAGTCAATACTCTCATATCGATTGTAAGAGTTATATATCATTCCTATACATTCCTTTTGCTCCGAGATATTGCGATTATTGATTATTCATACGCCGTAATTGCAAACAAAATATCTTCACATATTATCATTTAAAGATGTAATGCATATTACAGTTTTGTATTAATTATGTATTTATTGCTATTATGTAAACATTTGTTGAAGTAAATGGTCTGATGGACCTGTGTACTTTGCAGATACTATGGACTATTTTACCTTAAAATTTCCCAATTACTAATTGGTTGTTGTTTGGCCTCTTTGTGAAGACCAAAACAATAACAGAATTTTGCGGAAGAAATGCAGAGGTTTTAGGCGAATGATACCTGCCAGGACGACAGTTTGCATGCACTACATTGCGATAAGCCTGGTCATAAGACACAATCATTAATGGTAAGTTTAAATAAATAAGGTGACCATAATTTTGAAGCTTGGTAATGGTAATTATTTTTTTTGCAGCCTTTCCACGGTGACGGGAATTTGTGATGGTCGCTCTCCTCTTCAGTCTTGCACTTGCAGATAATTCAGCGTCTGTCGCGCTCTTACATGTGTCACTTGTCGTCGTGAGTTGGTTGCCTTTTATTGTATTTTCAGTCAAAGAACAAGGTTTTTTTTGGCATGGTCAGAGTTGTTTTTTTAACATATTTCAATAGAAAACCTAATAGACCATGCAACAACTTCCACATGCATTTCACAGGTTTTACAGTCTGACAAACATACAATGTAAATCTTGCAAATCCTCAAAATGACGTATTTTGTTCAACAATTTATTTCAAGGACAACTGATTTACTAGTCTATCTATCTATCTATATATCCTGCATCAACCTCTTTCGAGTGACCTATGCAGCTGCGCGTCTGTGCATTAAAAGTTAAAAGATATAGCATCCTACTATCTAGTCTTGATCATCTTCGCAAAATTCCTTGGTCTTATTTTCGACAGTAAATTAACGTTTATACCACACCTTGAATACTTGAAGGCCAAGTGCCTTAAAGCTCTTAATTTACTTAAAGTTGTTGCAAACACTAATTGGGGAGCAGATCGTAAAGTACTTTTACAACTTTATAGATCTCTTATCAGATCCAAGCTGGACTACGGCTCAATAGTATATGGATCGATTCGCAGATACTTGCAGATGCTCGATCCTATACATAATCAAGGATTACGACTCGCCTTAGGTGCCTTTCGTACATCACCAGCCGAAAGTCTATATGTTGAAGCCAATGAACCATCACTATCTCATAGATGGGACAAATTAGCCCTTCAATATGCCACTCAATTAAAATCTAACCCTTCAAACCAAACTTTCGATAATGTTTTTAATCCCAGTTATGACCTCTTTTTGATTGAAAACCGAAGGCCATTCGACCATTTTGTCTTCATATTAAACCAAAATTAAGAGACACTGAAATCGACCTAAATTTGACTGCCAAGTACAAATTACCACAAATTCCACCGTGGACTTTGGAAACACCAACAATTATTTTTATCTTTGTAATAGTAACAAATCCAGTACAGACCCTATTGTCTTTCAAAGCAAATTTAATGAAAGTAAATCGAAATACAGTAACTTTCAACATAGATACACAGATGGTTCTAAAGATGGAGATAAGGTAGCTGCAGCAGCTGTTGTTCACAAACACAGCATAAAGAGCCGCCTGCCTGACAAGGCCTCTATCTTTTCAGCTGGACTTAAGGCAATTGAACTTGCCTTAAATTATATTCAGAATTTGATGATGACCATTTTGTAATATTTTCTGATTCCCTTTCATCTCTTCAAGCCGAAATATGATAACCCAGTTGTGCGTCAGCTTTTTGAAAAGTACAATTCTCTTATAGTTGATAATGTTATTATTTTCTGCTGGCTTCCAAGCCATGTAGGAATACGTGGTAGTGATAGGGCTGGTAATGCTGCTAAGCAGCATTAGGTTTACATATATCTAATGCCAAATTACCTTATACTGATTTTAAAAGTTGTATTAACACATTTATTCGTAACTCTTGGCAAGCCGCTTGGGATTTGTCAGTTAGCAATAAACTCCATTCAATTAAACCGTTACTTGATAATGGCGTTCTTCTAGTAGACCCATTCATCGAGAAGAAGTTGTCCTAGCCCGGTGCAGGATAGTGCATACACGTTAAGACTCATTCATATTTATTACAAGCTGAGCAATTACCAGAATGTACACCCTGCTCTGCACTGTTAACGGTCAAACACATCTTGGAATGTGTAGACTTTGATCCTATGCGTCAAAGGTACTACAGTGTTAATACTATGAAAGAGTTATTTGATACTATAGATTTTAGTGTTGTTTTAGATTTCCTAAAAGAAATCGGACTACATGTATATAAATCTTTATAATGTGTTCTTATATATATTTACTTGTTTATATACCCGTTGATGGGTATTTGTTGATTTACATATATAGTTTATATTAATACCATATCATCCCTTATTTTTTAATAGTCTTATCTTTATATATTTACATTAATTTTTAATTACTACTTAATTTCTTCATCTTTCGTCGCTTTTTGTGCACAAAGTCAATATGACCTATTTATGTGTCGACGTGCCGTTAAACACCATTCTTTCATTATGATCATCTTTGGCGCTTGATTGTAAATACAAATGTCTTGACAGGTTGTGTACGTCTCACACCACAATTAATTTTCCATAGGGTCCCATTGTAATGTTCTTGTTCGTGGCATAGTGATAAAACAGATTTTGCAACATGTATTTATGCTTAAATTCTTCATTGATCCAATATCTGCAATTTAAAACACATTTAACAAATATTTACCAGATTGAACTTTTTTTAATCTCATGTTTGCACCCCTATCAAAATTTAGACAAAAATACAACCCCGTGGTGAACAATGAGTGTCGTTTATGTTCAGCCAATCAGAAAGCGTCAATCGTCATTTCCTCTTCCGGCATTTTCAACACTATCACAGGGCTCAATCTACTGGGCGATTCGGGCGAAGAACGCGCCCGCGATCTCTTCACTTCACCTTGGCAGCACATCAAAGCGAAGTTCAAGTCGCCGAAATTTTAAAAAAAAATAAACAAGTTAGACAAAAATTAGTTTAAAAAGGTACAGTTTAGTAATAAATGGTATCATAAAAATTTGCATCAATATTTCAAGCTCATATTATAGAGTACCGGTAAAAGAATTAGTGTGCATTACACTGTATTCACTGCATTGCAATATACATGGTGATGACTATTCAACCATTGTATACGTATACACGTCGCGTGAAGTCTCCCTAAATTCTCTCCACTTCTCCCTAAAATCACTTTAGGGCCTAGATTGAGCCCTGCTATCAGCATTGGTTTTTCTTGTGCTACACTTTTTGTTCGGTTTGTGGTTTGTGTACGCGATATCACGAGGAGACATATAGTCAGATAGCATCATTAGTGTTTCCGCTACACGGATAAATAGTTTTAAGTGCGTGTACTATCGACACGGAGTGAAAAACGGGTAAAGTAGTAAACGTTGGCTGTGGTCCACAGATGTGGTAAACTATTCCCATAGGCCTTTACAGCTTGATACGACCCTAGTCTATATATTATATAAAGGAATTATTTTTTTTGGATCAAGCGCTCTGGATTCCCTGTGGTGTGTCCTGACTTTTAAATTACCTGTGTATTCCAGTGATGTATGGATATATTTCATTTCTTGTACCTGTGTATTCCAGTGATGCAGCGTTTTTTACTCTTATATAAGCGGTACCGATAAACGGACCCGTTCCCAATCGAAAAAATATACCCTTTTTCCCAGTTAAAAACAATTCCCAATTTCGAGCACAATATCAACAATGAAAAAAAACCAATTCTCTTCCGATATTTTTTAAAAACCGGAAGTTTACAGTCTGTCATAACATAGACTATTTAATTGCGCATGTGTATATGCCTATAGGGATTTGCATATTGACCTCGATATTCAAGACAAGGCCGTTTTTTGTTTTTGTTTTAGCAAATTCTTGCAAATGTTTTGATAACCACGAATACAAAATGTAACGTTCTTTACAAAAGGCAACTAAACCCCACGAAAAAAGTAGAAACTCGACGAGAGAAAAACGAAAAATCAAAAGAATACGACCGAGAAAAACATACACGCATAGCAGAAAGGGCGAGATTGGCTCGATTTTCGCGACAGCAAAATGTTTTGTTCATACTGCGTCGAGTTCGCCACCGACGAAAAAGACAAGAAATCATCATTTGTTCAGGGAAGTAATAATTTTAAATTGGAATCGGTTGTTTTGCATGAAAACTGCGAACCACACAAAAAAGCAACTTCCCTTTAAATTCTGCAAAGCAAGCAGGTCCAAGTAAAAGTATTGCTTCAAAAATTCTTCAGACAATGAACAAACATTTTTTTTTTTAATAAAATTTAAATTGTTATAATTAGAGTGTTATTTTATTAAATAATTTGTATCGGCCTTTTTGTTGAATATTATATTGCCATTACTGACTTTTGACCTGGGCTAGTGATTTTTAATTAATTTGAACAGGCTGAGCCAAACGACGTTGTCGTCCCAAATGAGGATCACACGAGAGAGTGCTGACACACTCACTGATGAACAGCAAAACCTTATTGTAGACATTTTTAAAATGAAGAATAACAGAGATTTAGTGAATATCTTTTATTTATTAAATTAAATGATAACAGAACACTTGCTTGCATTGCATAGTCCTTGTTTACTTAAAATAATTGGTTTGTAATATTATCCAATTTGGAAGAGTGAGTTCATGACTCGACTTGTACCTGGGTATTCCAGTGATGTATGGATATATGTCATTTCTTGTACAGGTCTGTGTATTCCAGTGATGTAAGGGTATATGTCATGACTTTTACCTGTGTATTTCAGTGACTTTTACCTGTGTATTCCAGTAATGTATGGGTATGTGTCATGACTTGTACCTGTGTATTCCAGTGCGTTACGGGTATATGTCATTTCTTGTACAGGTCTGTGTATTCCGGTGATGTATGGGCAGGGCTTGTTTATGCCCCCGAAAGGGTTTCGGGGGCATATAGTAATCGCACCATCTGTCTGTCTGTCCGCAGTTCGCGTCCGGACTGTACCTTCAAACCCCCTGCATGGATTTTTAATTAACTTGGCACAAGTGATCGCCATGTGTCGCGCGCAAAACCCAGGTCTTCAATTGAATCTAAAAAAAATATATCAGTATATATTTATTTTTTTTTTGTGTTTTTTTGAGGGTGACTTGTTTGTGTAAAAATCATTGCTAAATTAAATACATGATTGATATTAATTATTTACATAAAGGATACATTTTAATAAAAGTTTTTCACTTAAAACAAACCCCTTATTAATGGGGTGTTATGGTAGGGTATTCATTTATTCACTGATACAAGAGCAATCTCTCATGCAGCAAGGGCGATGGCTACTGTTACTTTGAGGATCGTACTGGATCAGTCAGTTGGCTGCCTCCAATATGTGGGTGGGGTACAGTGGAAAACAAAAATCTAAGTTTGACACATGTATGTAAATTGGACAAGGAGGAAGTATACGTTATGGTCAATGTCCGATAGATATTATCAGCTAGCTAGATATAAATTTTATATTTCTGTCCCAAATAAATCCATTACTTAATTTCTCCTACCTGAGGCTTGCAATGACTTGCCATACTATTCCAAGCCATCTATATCATTGCAAATTATCAGATTGGGGTGCAAACATATAAACATATTAGTACGTTTCTTTGTTATTCTTGAGATATCATCAGAATTATGTAATGATTATGGGAAATATAAGTGATAAAGGTGTTAAGACATAATGTTGGCTGTAGGTATGACCACTGGATGCAATACTGACCTAACTGTATAGAATGTGCTTGCCATTTACAGCTACTTTGATGTCCGCAAGATCTTTGATGATTTAAGGATCTATTTAGTACCTTAAAGGTATTTGTTTATCTTGTATAATTTTGTGGCTTTAATTACAGTTTTATTGTTGGTTTTAAAAGTGTACTTATTTTGTTTTTATGGCAGACTTTATACATGCATGTACATCAGTGTAGGCCATCGTATGTATATATTCACAACATGGCTTAATAAATTTGAATATATTTGGAGAATATAATTTTGTTTTTAGTGTCATGGTACCATTGGTATGTAGTAACATTTTACACAACTCTTCTTTTTATTTGTAAACTTAATTTTCTATGAGTGGGGGTAAAATATATAGAGGATATTTGTATAGGATTTATTTTCATCGAGAAGTGAGAAACTTATGTTTTTATCCCCGTGTGGTTGCCGGGGGCCCCGTTTGGTCACGGGGCAAAGAATAGGGCCACTGCAGATCCCTTTGGAGGGGTAGGCAGAGGGGTAGAATCCCCCCAAATTCATGTTCATTTTATCAATTTTTTTCATGTTCATTTTAGGTCTTCATCATGATCCCAGCATTGTTTCAGGTGTCATCTCGCTCGCATCAAAAGAGCAGTGGCAGAAAAACAATAACGTTGCTCCAACGTAAATTGAGTTTCTACGATAGAATTTGCAGCAACTCTGCAGTTCAGGGTCAGAAGGTTCTAGGCCTATTTTTCCATATTTTATCTCGATGTTCATGGAAGATGAGCCTGGCATGTTCATGCCTGCTAGGCGCCATATAACCTTTTCATGTGTTGGTGCGCCTTAAAACCCCAATTCAATTCACGAGTGCTTTAGCACGAGTGAAAATATTTGAGTTTTCTCACTATAAGATGTAAATAAATCCTATATCCACGACAAACCAACAAATATTCTATTTATCATATACTCACAACCTGAAAATGTATGCAGGAAAAACATGCGCCAAAACAATTACATAAACAACATCACCAGTTGCATGACGTCATTTTGAGTGAAAATATATTTTCACAGTGAAATATAATCAATGAAAATATAAGGTTGTATTTAATCAAAAAATCCACTATTTCACTGGAAATTATATAATAAATGGTGCTTAATAAACTGCGTGTTATGAAGAAAATGTAATCGTTGCACAGTTAAATTGAACCATTGTATTTCAGTATTACGCTTCTCTGCTAATCTCTTTTTTTTCCCCAGTTTTCTTGTTTAAATTAGCACATTTGTCACTTTGAAATGCTTGATTTCCTTTCTATTCATACTTGTAGTTTCACTTTGAATGAATTGAATGTTGTTTAACGGCTCATCAACACAGTATAGGTTATTTAGAGCCGCCCCAGACATAGGGAAAGGATACATAGGAATCCAGGAACTGTGCCCTACTCTTATTATCAAATATATTCCTATGGTTCTTTAACGTGCTCGAAGGATAGACCGATAAGTGGGACCGCCCAGTTTACGTACCCATCCGACAGACGAGGCAAAGGCAGTTTCACTTTGAATTAACATCTATATTGTATATGTGCCTTTATCTTACAATCACCTTACATGGTATATTTTCAAATTATTAAAAGAATTCAAATTCACCACCAAGTTTATTATTTTTGTCATATAGTTCAGGGATTTGCTCTAGTATCCTTATACAAATTTAGTAAACATTCTGATTGAATAAACTGCATACTGAAACCAATATATTAACTGGTCGACTAAGTAGCAATTTACGCACACTTTTTCAAGGCTTTGTAAAATTTAGTACTTTTCATTTTACAAAACCAAATGTGTTTTTACTTCTAAAATTTGTGTTAGTTACAGTGTATTGCTCCTATGAAATATTGGTACATTATGAATATTATTTAAGACATGGTCAGGACTCGAATTTAGCACTCGCAAACTCGCTAGGTTAAAGAAAATATGAGCACAAAACTGGGAGTGCACCTTTTCTGTACAAAATAAGCATAGGTGATCAAATAATGAAACAGGAAAAAAGTTGTCTTTTCTAACACAATCTTATATACATAAGTATTATATAACTTAAGTTATAAAGTTATGCACAGAAATGTCTGATTAAAAAGAGAAAAAAGTGCAAGTAAGAATGCATTTTTGCGAGTTGAACATATCTGCACTCGCAAAAAATGCAAGTGGGTAAAAGTGTTAAAATCTACCCCTGATGGTATATTACAGGGTAAAATGCGCCCTGTTTATCTTCCTATGAGAAAACTGCAGAACAAATTGATCGACTGTATGGTTTCTTATACTACATTTGTGTCGACCCCATTTATGGATCTCGACTTAGCGATCTCAATGCCAATTTAAACAAGAGTGTGTGTGTCGGTTTGTTTGTTAGTTCATTCATTCATTAGTCTGTGCGTGCGATTTTCTGTGGAAATTCATTTCTTAATATCTTCTTCGTTACTCGAGGATTTTAACCAGATTCCACCAGAATGTTCATTATATGGATCCCAAGGTCACGTACACAATTTCGGGTCACTTTGACGAAAAATAGGTCACGCCCGGTCTCTCCGCTATGACGTGTATCTTGCTTTTTCCTCGTATAATTTTCACCAAACTCTGCCGGAATGTTCCTTTTGTGCATCTGACACAGGGCACTAGTCAGCTTTTAGGGGACTGGGGCCAAGGCCCTCAGGAAGGGGAATTTTGCATTGTTGTCATTTCAAAGGGGAATTTCTAAGAAACACAAATTAGTTTTTTTTTTTTTATTATTTAAGTGGTACCAAGAATTTACCATTCCAAATTGCAAAATGTATGCTGTTTTCCTGTATTTGGAGTTAAACCATTTTTATTTTTTTAGTGGGGAATTTTTCACAGGAAATGGGGGGAAAATATATACATTAAGGGGATGGGAATGTAGTCCAAAAATGGCCAAACGAGTGTCCTGTGACATGTGCTAAATTTCGGCTTTGACCTACTTCCGATGAAAAATTGGTAACGTTTGATTTCCACTATGACGCGTATCTTGCTATTTCCTGGCAAGATTTTCACCAAACTTCACCTGGATGTTCCTTGTATTCATGTAACATCATGTGCAAATTTTGGTTTGCTGTGACCTGTTTTCAACGAAAATATTTCTGCTTCTTTATCGCAGGTTTTCACTAACTTCACCATCTAACATCATGACTGCTGAATTTTCGGTCGCTGTGACCTACTTTCGACGAAATGTACACATCTGGTCTCTTCTCTGACATGTGTATATATTGCTTCTTTGTTGCAGGATGTTCACCAAACTTCACCAGAATATTCCTTATATGCATCTAAAATCATTTCCATAATTACTGGTTGCTGTGACCTACTTCCGATGATATATATGTCGCATCCGGTCTCCGCTACGACATGTATCCCCCACTGTAAATGACATATTATTTAAATTAAAGATTTAAGTATGTAAGGAAGAAATATCTCTTGGGGTTGACATTGACGTTGGTCAATTAAAAATGTGGACTTCTTCATAATAGGGCTTGTCATTTAGGCCGTGGCCTTCTAGTATTAAGGTAGACCACCATCTTCAGTTGTGTATATTTTCCGCCATCTGTAAGAATCGCCATCTGTAAGAATCAACATTTTCTCATGTGTACATGTGTGACCTTGCTGTATTAATAAGTCAATGTTTTAGCTTATAAAACACACAATAATTATGTTCGCAAACATTACACACTAACATTATTAAATATTTACTAATTAACAGCAAGATATAACGGAATTCAATCGCAGTACAAAAAAAAAGTAAATCCGCTTCGTGCGTTTGAACTCGCAGCCCAAACTGAAATTACACTCACAGTAATAATGGTGTGCGTGAGCGTAAAGTGGTTGACATCGCTCCCGACTGAGCTAAGCGGGCTATACATATTACCCAATACATACTATGGTGAAAACCTAATGCGCTAATGGAAGTCACGTGATCGCAGAAAAGGTAAATATTGTGGGTCCCATTTTATTTACATATAATAATTAAAACTTCTTTTTTTTCAAACTCACGAATGTATTCCTACATACTTCTTAGGGTCTATCCTCATGTTTTCATGTATACATTATAAAATAAGGCAGTTATTTGTTTATGCTCAATATCTGCTTACTTAGGACAGTGTCCCTTTCATAAGTCAATTTGCAGCAGATTGACTGTGAAAGGAAGTGTTTTATCAGAAGGGAATGAGCAATATAATTATTTAGTTTATTAATTAAAACATCTGGCTGCTGTGCAGTTTTGTATAGTCACTATTGATCGGCGTGGATCTGGTGAGTTGTATTAACATAAAGTTTTATGCTTAAACAATTAATTGAATGTTGTTTAACGGCTCATCAACACAGTATAGGTTATTAAGAACCGCCCCAGAGAGAGGGGAAGGATACATAGTAATCCGGGAACCTGCCCTACTCTTATTATCGAATAGATTCCTATGGTTCTTTAACGTGCTCGGAGGATAGACCGATACAAGGGACCGCCCGGTTTACGTCCCCATCCGACGGACGAGGCTAAGGGAAAGTGTCTTGCCCAAGAACACACCGACGGAACTCGTTTGCACCACGGAGGATTCAAGATATTTTTTCATCTTTCAAGCCATTAAATAACCATAAAAACGTGTTTTCAGTTTTGATTTGACTTGTCTGCATTATACATGTCATTAAAATTACCGTATTTCCCAAATAAGAGCGTCCTCATCTTTTCAAATAAAATTAAATAATCAAAAAGTCTTCAAAATTCAATATATTTTCAATCTACTTCAAATAATAAAATTATAATAAATAAAAAATAGAATTTCTTTTTTTCCACATTTTTACATATTTACTACATTGCCACCATCTTTGCTTAATAATTCAACTTTTGACAGGCGTATAATATTATGTTCAGGTTCTGATGTGCACTCAAAAACTTGTAATTTTAAGTCACTTTCTATATTATGATCTCCAGTCGCCTGTAGGTGACAGAGAGACTGACATGTTATTGAATAATCAATTAATATAGATGATTTTATGTATACAGTTAAACTGTGCATGTTGGCTGGACTACTGTTTGAACTGTGAAGCTTAAGGTAGGAATTTAATGTGGTTTAACGGGTCATCATTTCAAGTACACCGTGCTATCCACCGGGTCATGCCAGCCCCTTCAGGAAAGGAACCAATAATTGCTCATTTAAATTCTCAGATGGTGGATATATATAGTTTTGTTGCTTTTGATGAGAGGTTTAGGGTATAGTGTTTAGAGGCATATTTCTGCAGGTCGATCAAGCTGTTCAAGTTAATTAATTCTCCATACAATTTCTAAGCCTGTCTGGAATTTTAATGTAGGGAATATACCGTTTACCAATGTTGTTACTTTATTAAGGGATACATTTGTATTTTGTCATCCATCCAGGTAATATTTTAATTCATATATGGAAGAGGGACAATCTGTATGCTTTTTATGCCCCCAAATGGCAACAATTTGTATGCTTTTTATGCCCCCAAATGGCAACAATTTGTATGCTTTTTATGCCCCCAAATGGCGGCATAGAGTAGTCAAACCATCTGTCCGTCAGTCATCCATACAGTCGTGTCCAGTTAATAACTCCAAATTCATGGACGGATTTTCAAATAACTTTGCACAAGTGCTCACCACAACAAGACGACGTGTTAACGCGCAAAATCCAGTCTGTGGCTCCAAGGTCAAGGTCACACTTAGAGGTCAAAGGTCAAAACCACATCGGTGGGTGTGGGGGAGGTGGCTGGCATGTTTAAATATTATTCTTTGAAGTTCCTAATCTTTTTTGTTGTATATAAACCATGATTCATCCAGCCTAATGTGCCTCCTCACCAACCAGTTAAGTAAATGTAGCCTTCCTTGTTTCTTTTCCATCCAGCTGGTGATAGCATCTTTAAAAAAAAAATTATGTTGAAGATTATAACCACTTAAAATACAGTATCCTCTTACTGCAACACGGAAATTACAGTTATGAATGTTTATTGACTTTTTTATTGACATTTTGTCTTAAATCCCAAGTCGATATTATCTATATGACCATCTAGTGTCAAGGTGTGTGTTGGATGTGTGTTTTTAGCTTTACTGGCCGAATGCCAGCATGCAGTTACAGGATGGCGAGTTGTCAGTCGTCGCTGAGTTAACATTTTCTTCAAACCACATCTGTGATGTAACTGCTGTGTAGAATTTGACGAAATTTCATGGGAAGCTTTAATTCTTACCTGATCCTCTCAGATTTATACAAATTGTCCCGATCCGTCAACAAATATGGTCACCATTACTAAAAATAGTAAACGTTTAAACGACTTCTGCTCATAAACTGTGGAGTCCGTCAACAAATATGGCTGTCGTTACTATAAACAGAAAAATCTAACAACTTTTCATGAACTGCTGGGTAGAATTTGACAAAACTTCACAGGAATCATCCTTGCATGGTCCTCTCATATTTTACAAAGCGCCCTGATCTGTCAGCAACTATGACTGCCGTAACTGAAAATGGACAAATCTTTAAACAAATTCTTTTCATGAACCAATAACCCAGTTATTTTAAAACTTCACCAGAAGCATTATGTTTTATAACCCTTTCTCAGATTTATACAAATCATCCGTTCATTCAACAAATAAATCTGCTGTTACTAAAAATAGAATAGTATTTAAATGACTTCTCATGAACCAAAGACTCAAATGTTTTGAAACTTGATCAAAAGAATCATCTCATAGCCCTTTCTCAGATATATATAATTTTCAATACCCGTCAGTAAATATGGCCGTCAGTGCTCGAAAAGTAGGATTATATATAGCCCAATCCCCTGGGCCCCTCGAAATCCATTCCGGGCCTGTCTCATTTTGCAGGCAAGGAGCCCGTCAGGCCTGTCTTAAAAAAAAAGTCCCAACAAAATTAATTTGATTTGATCTTGACTCTGTCCTCAAAATCTGTTGGAAACCCCCATTAATGAAGGCATGTGTATGGTGGACATGTGAAAAAACTTGCAATAAAGTAATTAAAAAGTCTCAGCCGTTTAAATTACATCATCCTTTGATGGGTCAATCAATCTCTTTATGAAAAATCAAAATATTAAACCATAATTTAAATTATGTGAAATGAATTTCGGAGACATGTATGTGTCAGAAATGTATCGTTTATTAGATCATCAAACATAAATAACCTAACTATTAACGAAGTAAAGGAGCCCATTTCCAAAGTAAGCTGGTATCACAAGCGCATACAGTGACACCTAATCCACTACTAAATGTGTATGTTGCTTGTGAAATATTAAACAGGTGTCCGGTCTACTTCCTTGACGTTTGCTCTACCCCCAACTCGTTCGCTCCCTTACCTCGAAAGAATTTACCATAACTCACTCAGATTGAAACTTCAACATTCAAATTTAGGGCATAAGCAATTTATGGGCGGTATTAGGGTGATATTCATCATCGATATACTTCTTGAATGCAAATAGGTTCCAAAAACAAGTTGAAAATGTGATCCGTGGAGAAACCTGCACCAACTATCTACAGGAGAAAATTCTAGCCGCTATAATTTACACTTTTATAAGGCAAATTGTATTCTATATGAAGTATAAATATGCCTACACGGAAACACATTCCCCGATTTTTGGAAAAAAAATCTGTTGTTCTTGTTAAAAGAAATAAAAGTAGATCATAGATACTCACGTTTGTTGATGAAAACCGCCCTTTCGCTCCTTCTCGGAAGTGGCTTTTGCTCAAGTTGCATTGTTCTCCTTTTGGTTGTGAAGCGAATGTTTACCAGGCATGAGTATATAATATATTAATGGAGTTTTTAATTTCCGTTAACATAATATATATATAAAAAAAAAAAAAATTCAAATCAGTTTACATGGGAAGAATGCTTAAAGTTGGTGCATTCACAACTTAGACACATTTTGAGCCTACTGTATTTGAGGGGGGGGGGGGGGGGGGGGGGGGGGGGGAGAGAATTTCTATAGGTAACTGTAAATCGCTGTTAGAAATACATTTGCACAAGGAAATTGAGATTATTAGTTTTTTGTCAAAGGATGAGGCCCGTCCCATAAAGAGTGTATACTAATGTAGTAAAAATTATAACCGTTTTGCATTTTATGTGCACTTGTATATATGTTAAAACAACTATGTATAGATGGATTTTCTTAAAAGACCCGTGTTAACAATTAATAGTTTTTGTATTTTTAGCACAATATACTCTGTTACTTCTCTGCCATGTTTTAGTAAATCTCAAATGCAAGAAACTCATCGGGACTTCAAAATTCAAAAATCGTCATCTGTCAGTGTTTTTGATCACCTGAGCCGAAGGCACAATGTGATGTTTTGGAATCACTCTTCGTCCGTCGTCCGTCTTTTGTCTGTTCGTCGTTGTCGTTATCTTTTGCTTCTGACGACTTTTTCTTAGAAACCGCTTGTCGGAATTCAACCAAATCTTATATGAATTCATTAACAGCTAAGGTCATTTGGCTACATTCCAGCTTTTTATTGGTGGAGGAAGACCCCAGGTGCAAACCCGGACAAAAAAGGGAGATAATTAAAAAAGTACCGGTAGTGAAGCTAGAGTTATCACGCCTACTAGACTCCGCAACCGCCTCCAAAAAGAGGTGATAATACGACGTTTCGGAGACACTTCCGATGCGGTTGCGGAGAGTTAATTGAAGCAGCAACGGTAGGTGTGAATTTAATATTTTCTTTTTTTTCAGCCCTTACTTGATCTTTTTTTAAAAATCGGGGAATGTGGTACGATGTAGGAATCTTTTCCCTTCCTGTTTCATGTGTTGGTTTCGAAATATATTAAAATGTGTGGTCTGTAGAATTATCATAAGTCAATCGACGAATGTAATTTTCTCAACTCGACATGGTTTTTACTCCGTTTTTCTGCTGTTTTATGAGAAATCTGCCATGAAACGGGAAGAGAAAACATTCCTACATCATACTACATTCCCCGATTTTTGAAAAAGATCGAATTAGGGCGAAAAAAAGAAAATATTAAATTCACACTTACCGTTGCTGCTTCGATTTACTCTCTGCGGAGTCTAGTAGGCGTGGTTATGGTTCCTATGAACTGCACTCCGTCTCATTGTCCTAATCATTCACACGAAGCATACTTTTTGAATTGTGCTCCGGACAAAATGTGTGACGCACGGACACACATACGGCCGGACGGAAAAAGCGGTGACTATATGCTCCCCCATAATAAACAATCTAGTGTTTTTAGTTACAATATATTTTATATCAAAAACTAAGGTAATAGTAAATGAAAAGAAAACAAACTGTGATGGGGCCTCAATATAATGTCTCTGAGGTAATCAGTCAGCGAGAAGTATTAAGCAGTTAAAAAGCATTCTATCCATGATTTTTCAAGGACTACATTCAGTTGGGAAAGGTGTCTTTAAAGACATCTCTCGAGCCCATTGTATTTTGGGCGGGGAGTGAATTTCTATAGGTATTACTGTAAATCACTGTTCGCCATACAATTTCATGAGCAAAGTGTGATATTCAATTTTTCTTCAGATTATGAGGCCCACCCAATAAAGCATTTGTGAGCAGTACGCATAATAACACATTAAAGAATGTTGTATATTTATTGTGTTGCGCTCTGATTTATTAAGAAATACCAGATAAGTTTTGTATTCAAAAGCTAAATTATAAACATATATTTTTTCATTAAAGTAAATTACAAAGTGTTGTTAAGCTATTCTTATACCCTCAATATAGCAATGCTTTACAAATAAAAAAAAATAATAGTAGGCCTCAATTTATATACCTGAGTTGATCAGCCATGAAGCCTGCTGGCTGTAAATATTCAAGCTTCCCATGCTTTTTCACTGACCAAGTAGCGTTGGGAAATGTGTCTTTAAAAATTAGGTAGTCGGAGTACAAAGATTAGTGGGTATGTGTCTTAGTGTCTAGTTAGTTATGCCAGTGTGTCATCTCAATTAGCAAATACATAGGGGAGAACATGTGATAGATGTATAACAGTGAGGTAATTAGCAAGTCATTTATGTGTTGCTATAATGTAACTTAAATCAACTGCAGGTGTTGCATCACAGAACAAAGAAGATTGTTTGACTTGATGTCATTACACGTTTGTTTCAAGTTCTTTTAAATAAACTGTTCATAACCATGTATTATGTTGGAGACTGAGACTTGGGAATTTGTGCCCTCTTTCAGAATTACACATTGTGTGTTACTCACAGTATGGAATATTCTGCAGATCAAGCTTTTTAACTGTGTATATTAACCCTTAGCCTGCTAAGGACGACTACAATAGCCTTTGCATCCTTGTAAACCCAGATGATCCTGGGAGTAACTCGAAGGCAGGCTGATCAGGGTTTACTATACTCGGTAAAAAAAGTTTTGGACCAGGGCATATAATGGCGCATAAAAAGAAAACCAGTTGACGGATTTTTTTAAAATCCCTTATTATCTCAGTCGATAATTGACAATAGATCAACAATCAACAATAATTATCGTTAACAATGAAAGTGCAGAAAAATAATAATCTTTTTATTGGTTACTCGAATGTCTGTAACTGTTATTGTTTTTATGGATTTTGCAACATTTTTTACAGACCCTTTGTGTGTTCGCGATATTTTTTAAAAATCTAATCTTGTTAGGAATTTAATGTTTCTGGTACCAAATTTGCTGGGTAGGGTAGACCTTGGTTACTAAAAAAAGATAATTAAATTCTGTCCACTAGTTTTATTAGCTCTACTGGCCAAGGGCCAGCAGAGCTTATGGGATGGTGTGTTGTCCGTCTTCCGTCGTCCGTCCGTCCGTTAACTTTTCTTCAAACGACTTCTCCTCAGAAACCGCATAGCTAATTTTGACCAAACTTCACATGTATGATCCTTAGATGAATGCTTTTTTAGATTTGTTAAAATTAGGTCAGTGCTACATCCAAGATGGCTGCCATTACCATATATGGTCAAAACCTTAAAAAATCTTCTTCTCCAGAACCGCTGGACAGATTTCAACAGTTTTTCTTTTAAAATGATCGCCAACGCCTAGACTATCAAGATTGTTCAAATAAAGTCCCCGGGGTCAAGAATGGCCGTGCCCCGGGGGTCCAAAGTTTGTATATTGAGGTTTTGCATGTTTTTCATATAGACATATAGGAACAAACTTTAAAAAATCTTCTTCTCTGAAACCACAAGGCACAGAGCTCTCATGTATTACATGTAGCATCAGTTTATGGTCCTCTACTAAGTTTGTTCAAATGGTGACCCTGGGGTCAAATTTGTCCCCGCCCCGGGGGTCACAGTTTTACATAGACTTATATAGGATTTTTAAAAAAAAAAATCTTCTTCTCTGAAACTACAACAGCCAGAGGTTTGATATTTTGCATTTACTATAAGCTTATGGTCCTTTACCAAGTTTGTTCAAATGGTGACCCTCGGGTCACATTTCGCCCCGCCCCAAGGGTCACATGTTTTACATAGACATGTATAAGGAAAAACTTAAAAAAATCTTCTTCTCTGAAACTGCAAGAGCCAGAGGTTTAATATTTTGCATTTGCTATAAGCTTGTGGTCCTCTAACAAGTTTGTTCAAATGGTGACCCATGGGTCACATTTGGCCCCACACCGGGGGTCACAGTTTTACATAGGCTTGTATAGGGAAAACTGAAAAAAATCTTCTTCTCTGGAACCACATGGCACAGAGCTCTCATGTATTACATGTAGCTTATGGTCCTCTACTAAGTTTGTTCAAATGATGACCCTAGGGTCAAATTTGTCCCCGCCCCGGGGGTCACAGTTTTACATAGACTTATATAGGATTTTTTTTTTAAAAATCTTCTTCTCGGAAACTACAAGAGCCAGAGGTTTGATATTTTACATTTATTATAAGCTTATGGTCCTTTACCGAGTTTGTTCAAGTGGTGACCCTGGGGTCACATTTGGCCCCGCCCCAAGAGTCACATGTTTTACATAGACATGTATAGGGAAAAACTGAAAAAATCTTCTTCTCTGAAACTGCAAGAGCCAGAGGTTTAATATTTTGCTGTTGCTATAAGCTTATAGTCCTTTACCAATTTTGTTCAAATGGTGACCCTGGGGTCACATCTGGCCCCGGCCCGGAGGTCACAGTTTTACATAAATGCTTGTATAGGGAAAAACTGAAAAAATTCTTCTTCTCTGGAACTGCAAGAGCCAGAGGTTTAATATTTTGCACTTGCTATAAGCTTATGGTCCTTTACCAACTTTGTTCAAATTGTGACCCTTGGGTCACATTTGACCCCGCCCCAAGGGTCACATGTTTTACATAGACATGTATAGGGAAAAACTTAAAAAATCTTCTTCTCTGAAACTGCAAGAGCCAGAGGTTTAATATTTTGCATTTGCTATAAGCTTATGGTCTTCTACCAAGTTTGTTCAAATG
Source organism: Cyrtodaria siliqua (assembly GCA_037043455.1). Lineage (NCBI taxonomy): Eukaryota > Metazoa > Mollusca > Bivalvia > Adapedonta > Hiatellidae > Cyrtodaria > Cyrtodaria siliqua. The sequence goes on from JAWPHD010002484.1 coordinate 150,447, forward strand.
GTGACCCATTGGTCACATTTGGCCCCACCCTGGGGATCACAGTTTTACTTAGGCTTGTATAGGCAAAAACTGAAAAAAAATCTTCTTCTCTGGAACCACATGGCATAGAGCTAGCTCTCATGTATTACATGTAGCATCAGCTTATGGTCCTCTACCAAGTTTGTTCAAATGGTGACCCTGGTGTCAAATATGGACGCGCCCCGGGGGTAACAGTTTTTAGCTCTACTGGCCAAGGGCCGGTGTGTTGTCCGTCGTCCGTCTTCCGTCCGTCCGTCCGTGGTCATCCGTACCGTCCGTGCCCCGTTCCGTTATACTTTGTCCTTCAAACGACTTCTCCCTCAGAAAACCGCTTGGCTAATTTTGACCAAACTTCACATGGATGATCCTTATATGAATGCTTTTTAGATTTGTTAAAATTAGGTCAGCGCTACATCCAAGATGGCTGCCATTACCATATATGGTCGGAACCATAAAAAATCTACTTCTCCAGAACACCGCTGGACAGATTTCAACAGTTTTTTCTTTTAAAATGATCGCCAACAGCCTAGACTATCAAGATTGTTCAAATTAAGTCCCCGGGGTCAAAAATGGCCGTGCCCCGGGGGTCCAAAGTTTGTATATTGAGGTTTTGCATTGTTTTCATATAGACATACAGGAAAAAACTTTAAAAAATCTTCTTCTCTGAAACCACAAGGCACAGAGCTCTCATGTATTACATGTAGCATCAGTTTATGGTCCTCTACTAAGTTTGTTCAAATGGTGACCCCTGGGTCAAATTTGTCCCCGCCCCCGGGGGTCACAATTTTACATAGACTTATATAGGATTTTTTTCTTCATCTTCTCCGGAAACTACATAACAGCCAGAGGTTTGATATTTTTGCATTTACTATAAGCTTATGGTCCTTTACCAAGTTTGTTCAAATGGTGACCCTCGGGTCACATTTGGCCCCGCCCCAAGGGTCACATGTTTTACATAGACATGTATAGGGAAAAACTTAAAAAATCTTCTCTGAAACTGCAAGAGACAGAGATTTATATTTTGCATTTGCTATAAGCTTGTGGTCCTCTAACCAAGTTTGTTCAAATGGTGACCCAGTGGTCACATTTGGCCCCACCACCCGGGGGTCACAGTTTTACATAGGCTTGTATAGGCAAAAATGAAAAAAAATCTCTTCTCTGGAACCACATGGCACAGAGCTCTCATGTATTACATGTAGCATCAGCTTATGGTCCACATACTAAGTTTGTTCAAATGCTGACCCTGAGGTCAAATTTGTCCCCCGCCACAAGGGTCACAGTTTTACATAGACTTATATAGGATCTTTTTTTTAAAAATCTTCTTCTCGGAAACTACAAGAGCCAGAGGTTGATATTTGACATTTATTATAAGCTTATGGTCCTTTACCAAGTTTGTTCAAATGGTGACCCTGGTTTCACATCTTGCCCGCCCCGCCCCGAGGTCACAGTTTTACATAAATGCTTGTATAGGGAAAAACTGAAAAAAATCTTCTTCTCTGGAACTGCAATAGCCAAAGGTTTAATATTTTGCATTTGCTATAAGCTTATGGTCCTTTACCAAGTTTGTTCAAATGGTGACCCTCGGGTCACATTTGACCCCGCCCCAAGGGTCACATGTTTTACATAGACATGTATAGGGAAAAACTTAAAAAAACTTCTTCTCTGAAACTGCAAGAGCCAGAGGTTTAATATTTTGCATTTGCTATTAGCTTATGGTCTTCTACCAAGTTTGTTCAAATGGTGACCCATTGGTCACATTTGGCCCCACCCTGGGGGTCACAGTTTTACTTAGGCTTGTATAGGCAAACACTGAAAAAAATCTTCTTCTCTGGAACCACATGGCACAGAGCTCTCATGTATTATTTTGCATCTGATCTTAACCAAACTTTAGCAGATTTATGGCTTTTAATTTGTTTACATTTTTTTTTTTTTAAATTCTTTTATTTATTTTTTTTAATTCTTTTTTTTTTAATTTTTTTAATTTTTTTTCTATGTTGGACCAGTCGGACCAGTAACAGAGGAGTTATGGCTCTTGATTTAGTTAAAAATGCTATATTTTGCCTCATTAATATGGTAGGGCCTTTATTTTTCATCTGATCTTTACCAGATTCTTTAGTTATGGCCCTTGATTTAGTCAAAAAGCTGTTTTTTGCCCGAAACTTCCAATAAAACTTCCAATAAAACATAAATGGCAGTCACTCGCTTCATTGATGTTATAAGAGCCATGTTAGCAAGTAGAGCGTCCACAGGCCCTCTTGGGCCTCTTGTTTAATTTCTTTTTATCTTTTTATTTTTTTAATTTGATTTATTTATTTTATTTTATTTTCAATTTCATTTTTTTTTTTTTTTTTTTTTTTTAATTACTTGACACTTACTTGACAAATTTCTTGTCAGCGCTACTCATCCTAAATGCCTTGTTGAATTTCGACGAAACTTGGCAGGAAGCATCGGTAAGATGTCTAGTTGTGCATTTCACGCTTTTGTTCCAGTTCGCTGATTTTTGACGGAGTTATGGCCCTTTGACATTTTTATTTTAAATTTCTTGTCGGCGCTACTCCTCTTAAATGGCTTGTTGGATTTCTACAAAATTTGGCAGGAAGCCTCAGTATGATGTCTAGTTGTGCAAAGCGCGGTATATCAATGAAATCTTGGACAATTTCGAAAACCAGCTAGATCTTGTTAGTAATAACAGAGTTATGGCCCTTGATTTGTTGAAAAATGCTATATTGTATTTTCCTTTGTTAAATATATAGGAGAAGAGAGCTATATCTATCTAAATCTATAAGAGCTGTTTTAGCCAGTAGAGCGTCCACAGGCCCTCTTGGGCCTCTTGTTTTTATATGACTTTATATACCCTGGTCCAAAACTTTTTTTACCGAGTATATATCCGGCATTCCTCCAAAACACCCCTTTGTAACATAAATGGAATGGTCTAAATTTAAAAAAAGGAGAGTCCATTAAACATTCATAGCGGGCTAAGGGTTAATTGTCATTGACAACATTTGTGACTGAATGACAACATTATATGGAGAAATCGAAATACAACAACTGCATGTAGATCTAAGCATATTTATTTCCAAAATTGCTTTATTACGGTATTATATATAATTTATAGATCTATAGTGCATTTGGTTTTCTTGTTTGGTGTTTTACGTCACTTTTTTCAACACATTTTAGGCTATGTATGTGATTGTGGTGGAGGCTGACCACCCACTTATTCCTGGGTAGGGTCAGTACTCACTCACTATACCTCCTGTCATCCTAACAAATTGACATCTCACAAATCCAGCTCCCAGTTGACTTCATACTTGCAGCACTGAAAGCCTAGTGAAAGGCCCTACGGTTTCAAACTCAGCCTAGACTATATAACTTATAATGTAATGATGATGATGACCTACAAACTAATTTAATGAATGCAGTTATAAACCATGATGTATGGGCGAGCAGCTTAGTTTAATAGTTAACTAAATTTAAACTCAAAGGACTAGGTATGATAAGGGACAAAATTGGCCCCCAATATTGGACGGTTTAATGCACAAGTTTTGAATATCTAGTTTAGCTACAAATGAACTGAATCAATATTAAAACTCATTACAAGTACGTTTAAACGCTCTAAATGAGTTTAAGAGCCTCACAAACAAGGCCTTTTCCTTCAAAAAAATGACATTTTTGTTCATTTTCAGCAGTTTCGATCAGTTTTTGGTCTTGGAAATAGAGAGCGCACCCTCGAGCACAGCTGGTTTTTTGTTGAAACAGGTACTTGATAGGGATGCATCATCAGCCAAAAAACTGTGTGTGCTCGGAGGTGCGCTCTATATTTTTAGGATCAAAATCTTGTCCAGAAAGGTCCAAAATCTACAAAATACTACAAAATTACCAAAAATGCCATTTTTTGAGACCCTATTAATTCTTCTAGATAAATAAAATAAATAAAAATATATTTTGAAGATCGAATATGATCAATTTACTTAAATATGCACAACAGATTATATATAAATATTATTTTTTTGCATTTTAAATATATTGGGGGCCAAAATATCCCCTTATCATACCTTGTCCTTTGTCTGAACGGTCATTTACCAACTGATGACCTGTACTTACCGGACATTACAAACATAAGCACTTGAACATGTCATTGACCTTATCTTACAAAATCCATCAATTTGTGAAAAACATTTGGTGATATGTTTCTTAATTTTCCTTTAGAACATTGATCTGTCATTATCCCCAGGCTGTTTTCCCCATTTCTTAAAAATTGTTTTAAATCAGGGATTATAAATAACAAACATATGTTTATAAAGTACATGCATGGGACATACCAAATTCTCTCTCATAAACCGACCTGAAATGGGATTTTATAGTCCCACCAACAGCAAATAATACAAAGTCATGAGGTGACTTTGCGGCTTCCATTGGTGGAGGAAGACATAACCAACCTGAAGGGAATAAGAAGTATAACATTTTCTGAAGTTGTTGGTGGGGAATAATGGGGACAAGTAATAATCACAAAGTCACTACATCACAACATACAATATTGACGCATAAATACCAAGTAAGGGAGCTACTAAATACTACTTTTCTAAAAGTGTTTGATGTGACGGGTGAGGGACCTAAACCATGCATATAAGCATGCATGTATACTAGATTTTGTTGGTGGACAATAGAACTTGGAACAAGTCGAGGATCTGTCAACTAAAATGCAATGATTGTCTACAGGGCTTTTAACCTTAAGTAACAGAGGACGTAATGGTCCTTTTCTCAATTGAAAATTTCCAACTGTGGCAGAAATCTTTCCCAATCATGCAGTCTTCAAGACAGCATGCAGTCTCCCAGAATTTGAGAAAAAGCATGAATTCTGCAAGTGTTTTTGTTTGTTTTAAAGTCAGTTCTGAGCAAAAAGTTAGTAATTATAATCAATAATGCAGTCTTTGAATTATTTTTTTTGTGTCACTAGACCGAATTCTTATTATACTCAATGAAAACCCGTACATTTTCCTTTAGCCCGACTACATAAATTAAAAAAATTCACTAGCCCAAATGACAGTTTACTAGCCCCGGGCTTCAGACTAGTGATTTAATTCGAAGACTGATAATGGAAGAAAACATAAAATAAAGCATTTAGCTATGCTAGTATTATCATATTTAATTAATTTATGAAGTCTTAAATTTTTCCCAAAATGAAAAACTGTGTTTTTTTCTGTCCAAAGTGGGCCTCCTCAATTTTGTGGGAAAAAAGCCCTGGTCTTATTGATGGGGAGTTCTTTCAAGTAATTAAAAATGTGCTTAAAGAAAGGGGATACAAGGGATGATTTCAATTTCTTGGGATTTTGATTGGGACGATGAGTCTTACGTTGAATAAAAATGATGAACGCCAGGTGGGAAAAAATACAAATCGCCTTTTTGCCTTAAAGTAAGTACATTAACCGACGAGTTATTTGCAATACGGCAAAACGTCCACAATTGCTTCAAACGACTTCTCCTCTAAAACCGCTTGACAAAACTGCACAGGAATGATCCTTGGGTGGTCTTCTCTCAAGATTGTTCAAATTATGGAAATCCATGCAGAACTCTGGTTGCCATGGCAAACGAAAGAAAACCAGCTGGAAAACTTTAAACTTCTTCTCTAAAACTACTGGCTCAATTTAAAAATGATTTTCGCAGAATCGATGTTTGGGTGACCTCTACCAAGATTGTTCAAGCCGGGTTGGTTCGTCAAAAACTATGGCTGCCAGGGGGCGGGGCTTATTTTTGCTATATTTCTATATGGAAAACTTAAGAAATCTTCTTGTCTGAAAGCGCATTATGGATTTCAAAATAATTTCACAGAAATAACAGAAATGATGTTTGGGTGACCTTCTACCAAGTTTGCTGGGTTGATTCATCAAAACATACAGCCATCAGTGGGCGCTCAGTTTCCCTATATATAAGTTAACTATATGGAAACTTTTACCAAAGTTTTGTTAATGCTATCAGCTAGAGGATATCCATCCCTGTCATCATAATAGTTTTGATAATGTAAAATCTTTTGAATACAGTGCATACAACTGAGCAGAAACTTTTAGCTCACCTAAGCATGTAGTCCAAATTTTTAGACGTCATTCAGCAGTTTTTTTCACGTTTAATCTTCATCATTGTGATATTTGTTTTTTCTTATTTATTGCTGCTGTGACATTTGAAAAAAACAACTGTAAAAATCAAAAAAAAACAAGAAACGTGAAATATACAAATGCAAAGTCTTTTTATGAAGGACTGCTTAAGCATGTAGTGCTAAATAAAAAGAACATAGCTGCCAGTCGGAGGGGATCTTTTCTTATATCTTTATTGAAAAAAGCTACGGTCATGTTGATTTGATGTTTGAGTGACACTCAACAAAGATTGCTCAAAACATGACTGACCTCGGGTGAGCGATTTAGGGCTTGTTTCAATAATTTAGCACGGCGGATTTGTAACCGGAAGCCCCGGGTTCAATCCTCCATGGTGGCACTGAGTTTCGTCGGTGAGTTCTTGGGCAAGACACTTTCCCTTAGCCTCGCCTGTCGGATGGGGACGTAAACCGGTCCCGTGTATCGATCTATCCTCTGAGCACGTTAAAGAACCATAGGAATCTATTTGATAATAAAGAGTAGGGCACGCTTCCCGGATTCCTATGTATCCTTCCCTTCTCTGGGGTGGCTCTAAATAACCTATACTGTGTTGATGAGCCGTTAAACAACATTCAATTCAATTCAATAATTTAGTTTAATAATAGTGCAGTTTTACACTATTATACCAAGGGGAGCTATAAACATAAAGTAGACAACTCACAGTTATGAGAGAGATTGCATTTTAAAATGTTGTATGGCGTAAGGGTTCCTGTCACATTGATTGAACTTTATAATATATTATTGTCCTGCAAATATTTAATCCCACTAATCTCAAAATGCACCGATATACAGCTTTTCTCAACTTCGTTGACATTTTCTTAATAGAAATGTTAGTATATAGATATTATATAATGTGGTTTTCGTTAATCTAGATAAAATATTAAAGCATATTGGTTTTAAACTTCTTTTATTTCCAATATTTGTACATAAGGCCAAAAAGAAAAAAAGGTTTGTTTCCGCTAACGGCTTAAAAAAACAAGGTTGGTAGGCAAAATTTATTTTTATTTTTTTTAATAAAAAAATGTAGGGTAGGGTCGGCGACTAAAAAATAGGGTCGGTCCGGTAAGTGGAAACAAACCATTTTTAGCTCGACTATTCGAAGAATAAGAGAGCTTATGTAATCACGTCGGCGTTTGCGTCGGCGTCCCACATCAAGGTTTGCGTGTAAGCTGTGTTTACAAGTCTATATCTCTTACATTTCTTATCCTAGCACAACCAAATTTGATCATGGGCTTCCTTATAGCATTATCTTAAGGGCTGCATAAGCAATTTTGGTTCCTGTAACCCATGGGCTCCCATGGAACCCAAATTATGATGGCGCCCATAAATTGTGCCCCATTTCACATCAAATTTTGCGTGTAAGCTGTGTGTACAAGTCTTATAATACTCTTACAATTCTTACCCTAGCACAACCAAATTTGGCCATTAGCTTCCTTATAGCATTATCGTAAGGGCTGCTTAAGTAATTTTGGTTCCTGTAACCCCTGGGCACCCATGGAACCCAAATTCTGATAGCCCTTAAAATATGTCTGTTTCACATCAAATTTTGCGTGTAAGCTGTGTTTACAGGTCTATATCTCTTACATTTCTTGTCCTAGCTGAACTAAATTTTGGAATTGGTTTCCTTATAGTATGTTGTAAAGGGTTGGATAAGTAATTTTGTCTTCTGCAAATTCTGGGCTCCTATGGAACCCAAATTGTGATGGCCCATAAAATGTGCAATAAAGGCAGACCTAGGTTTGCATGTAAGCATGTATATATCTATAATTTTGGTTTGGGATTTGTTATAGCATTATGCATCTTATTACTTCACCCATACTGGGGCATAGGCTCCCTCCTCCCCCCCCCCCCCCCCCCCCCCACCCCCACTCTCCTCCACACTTTTTTTTACATATTTCTGTGTTTTAGTCAATTCTTACACATATATGTTGTCCCCACCCCACAACCCATTCCCGCCTCTCACCCCCGCTCCCCCCCCCCCCCCCCCCCCCCCACCCCACCCCCACTTGAAAATCTATTTTTAGCTCTACTGGCCAAGGGCCAGCAGAGCTTATGGGATGCTGTGTTGTCCGTCGTCCGTCTGTCTGTCGTCTGTCTGTCTGTCGTCCGTTAACTTTTCTTCAAACGACTTCTCCTCAGAAACCGCTTGGCTAATTTTGACCAAACTTCACGTGGATGATCCTTAGATGAATACTTTTTAGATTTGTTAAAATTAGATCAACGCTACATCCAAGATGGCTGCCATTACCATATATGGTCGAAACCTTAAAAAATCTTCTTCTCCAGAACCGCTGGTCAGATTTCAACACTTTTTTTTTTTTTTTTTACATATTTCTGTGTTTTAGTCAATTCTTACACATATATGTTGTCCCCACCCCACAACCAATTCCCGCCTCTCACCCCCGCTCCCCCCCCCCCCCCCCCCCCCCCCCACCCCACCCCCACTTGAAAATCTGTTTTTAGCTCTACTGGCCAAGGGCCAGCAGAGCTTATGGGATGCTGTGTTGTCCGTCGTCCGTCGTCTGTCGTCTGTCTGTCTGTCGTCCGTTAACTTTTCTTCAAACGACTTCTCCTCAGAAACCGCTTGGCTAATTTTGACCAAACTTCACGTGGATGATCCTTAGATGAATGCTTTTTAGATTTGTTAAAATTAGATCAACGCTACATCCAAGATGGCTGCCATTACCATATATGGTCGAAACCTTAAAAAATCTTCTTCTCCAGAACCGCTGGTCAGATTTCAACAGTTTTTCTTTTAAAATGATCGCCTAGACTATCAAGTTTGTTGAAATAAAGTCCCCGGGATCAAAAATGGCCGTGCCCCAGGGGTCCAAAATTTGTATATTGAGGTTTTGCATGTTTTTCATATAGACATATAGGAAAAAACTTTAAAAAATCTTCTTCTCTGAAACCACAAGGCACAGAGCTCTCATGTATTACATGTAGCATCAGCTTATGGTCCTCTACTAAGTTTGTTCAAATGGTGACCCTGGGGTCAAATTTGTCCCCGCCCCGGTGGTCACCGTTTTACATAGACTTATATAGGATTTTTTTTTTAAAAAATTACTTCTCGGAAACTACAAGAGCCAGAGGTTTGATATTTTGCATTTACTATAAGCTTATGTTCCTTTACCAAGTTTGTTCAAATGGTGACCCTCGGGTCACTTTTGGCCCCGCCCCAAGGGTCACATGTTTTACATAGACATGTATGGGGAAAAACTTAAAAAATCTTCTTCTCTGAAACTGCAAGAGCCAGAGGTTTAATATTTGCATTTGCTATAAGCTTGTGGTCCTCTATCAAGTTTGTTCAAATGGTGACCCAGGGGTCACATTTGTCCCCACCCCGGGGGTCACAGTTTTACATAGGCTTGTATAGGGAAAAACTGAAACAATTCTTCTTCTCTGGAACCACATGGCACAGAGCTCTCATGTAATACATGTAGCATCAGCTTATGGTCCTCTACTAAGTTTGTTCAAATGGTGACCCGGGGGTCAAATTTGTCCCCGCCCCGAGGGTCACAGTTTTACATAGACTTATATAGGATTTTTTTTTTAAAAATCTTCTTCTTGCCAACTACAAGAGTCAGAGGTTTGATATGTTACATTTATTATAAGCTGATGGTCCTTTACCAAGTTTGTTCAAATAGTGACCCTGGGGTCACATTTGGTCCCGCCCCATGGGTCACATGTTTTACATAGACATGTATAGGGAAAAACTTAAAAAATCTTCTTCTCTGAAACTGCAAGAGCCAGAGGTTTAATATTTTGCTGTTGCTATAAGCTTATGGTTCTTTACCTATTTTGTTCAAATGGGGACCCTGGGGTCACATCTGGCCCTGCCCCGGGGATTCACAGTTTTACATAAATGCTTGTAGAGGGAAAAACTAAAGAAAAAAAATCTTCTCTGGAACTGCAAGAGCCAGAGGTTTAATATTTTGCATTTGCTAAAAGCTTATGGTCCTTTACCAAGTTTGTTCAAATGGTGACCCTGGGGTCACATTTGGCCCCGCCCCAAGGGTCACATGTTTTACATAGACATGTATAGGGAAAAACTTAAAAAATCTACTTCTCTGAAACTGCAAGAGCCAGAGGTTTAATATTTTGCTGTTGCTATAAGCTTATGGTCCTTTACCAATTTTGTTCAAATGGGGACCCTCGGGTCACATCTGGCCCCGCCCCGGGGGTCACAGTTTTACATAAATGCTTGTATAGGGAAAAACTGAAAAAAATCTTCTTCTCTGGAACTGCAAGAGCCAGAGGTTTAATATTTTGCATTTGCTATAAGTTTATAGTCCTTTACCAAGTTTGTTCAAATGGTAACCCTCGGGTCATATTTGACCCCGCCCCAAGGGTCACATGTTTTACATAGACATGTATAGGGATTTTATTTTTTTAATAATTTTTTTTTTTTAATTAATTTTTATATTTTTGATTGATTTCTTTTCTTTTTTTTAGATTTTTTTTAAAAAAAATTTTTGTTTGATTTTTTTTCTTTTTCTTTTTTTTTTTAAATATCTTCTTTTTTTTTAAATTTTTAAAAAAAAAATTGATTTTTTTTTTAAATTTTTTGAATTTTTAGCTCTATGTTCGACCAGTCGGACCAGTAACAGAGGTGTTCTTGATTTAGTTAAACATGCTATATGTTGCCTCGTTAATAGGATTGGGCCTTCATTTTTCATCTGATCTTTACCAAACTTTACCAGATTCTTTAGTTATGGCCCTTGATTTAGTTAAAAAGCTGTTTTTTGCCCGAAACTTTCAATAAAACGTAAATGGCAGTCACTTCATTTATGTTATAAGAGCCATGTTAGCCAGTAGAGCGTCCACAGGCCCTCCTCTTTTTTTTTTTACATATTTCTGTGTTGTTTTAGTCAATTCTTACACATATATGTTGCAACCCTCTTGCCCCCTACCCACTCTCTCCCCCCCGCACACTTGAAACTTTTTTTTTTTTTTACATATTTCTGTGTTGTTTTAGTCAATTCTTACACATATATGCTGCAACCCTCCCACCCCCCCACCACCCCCCACCCCACCCCACCCCCACACACACACACTTGAAACTTTTTTATTTATTTTTTGCATATTTCTGTGTTGCTTTTGTCAATTCTTACACATATATGTTGCCAGTTAAAACACACTCGAAACTCTTTTTTTTTGTTGTTGTTTTTAGCTCTTCTGATTAGAGATCAGCAGAGCTTAGGCCGTGGTGCGGTGTCCGTCGTCCGTCTGTCCGTCCGTAAACTTTTTTTTTGTAGCGACTACTCCACTGAAACTGCTGAATGGATTTTCATGAAACTTTACAGAAATGTTGCCCATGAAGTCTAGTTGATCCTAGCAAAAATTCATGTTGATGTGAAATCCAAGATGGCCGCCAAATCTAAAAATAGGTTGTTAAAAAACGAGTTTGTAGCGACTACTTCTTGAAAACTCTAAATGATATTGATATGGGTCTTTTTCTAAAATGATCAGCATGACATGATGTTGGTCCTTGTTGAAAATCGTTTTGATTCGACGTTAAACATGGCTGCCAGCGGCCATCTTTGTTTACATAGAGTTATATAATTAAAACTTGTAGCGACTACTCCTCTGAAACTACTTGACGGATTTTCATGAAACTTCACAGGAATGTTGCTTTTGATGTCTAATTGATCCTAGCAAAATTTTAGGTCGGCCGGAAATTCAAGATGGCCGCCAAGACTAAAAATAAATTTTCAAAATACAAGTTTGTAGCGCCTTTGAAACTACTTGGCAGATTTTCATGGCACTTTACAGGAATATTGCTCTTAAAGTCTAATTGATCCTAGCAAAATTTCAGATCGGCCAGAAATTCAAGATGGCCGCCACAGCTAAAAATAGATTTTTAAAAAAGAAGTTTGTAGCGACTACATCTTGAAAACTATAAGTGATATTGATATGGGACTTTTTGTAAAATGATCAGCATGACTAAATGGTTATCAGAGTCGAACATTATTTTGATTCGACGTTAAACATGGCTGCCAGTGGCCATCTTTGTTTACATAGAGTTATATAATGAAAACTTGTAGCGACTACTCCTCTGAAACTACTTGACGGATTTTCATGAAACTTCACAGGAATGTTGCTCTTGATGTCTAATTGATCCTAGCAAAATTTCAGGTCGGCCGGAAATTCAAGATTGCCGCCACGGCTAAAAATAAGTCTGTAGCGACTACTTCCTGAAATCAAAATCAATCAGTAGAGCTTCAAGGTCATTGACCTCTTGTTTTACATATATCTGTGTTGTTTTGGTAATTTCTTACACATAGCTTCTTACACATATATGTTGCCTTTCCCATCCCCCGCCTCTACCCCATCTCCACTCAAACTCGATTTTTTAAAAAAAAAAATTCTTCATATTTTTGTGTTGTTTTGGTGAATTATTACATAGCTTCTTACACATATATGTTGCCCTCACCACCCCACTCCCCCCACCATCCACCCCCACCTCTCTCCTACCCCACTCAAAACTTGATTTTTTTTTTTTTTTTTACATATTTCTGTGTAGTTTTGGTCAATTCTTACACATAGTTATGTTGTGCTCCCAACCCCACCCCACAGCCTTGTTTTCTGGTGGTATATACTAGCTATAAATTTATTATTCTCTGAAAAATCGAATAGTCGAGCTGCGTTGTTCTCCGACAGCTCTTGTTTCTTTTAGGCCTAATACAAAATGTGAAAAAGGATTGGAACGAAACCAGTTGGTTATAGAGTTCCTTTCCTAAAGCATATTCTGGACTAGTGTACTTTAAATCACAGACAGTAAGTTAAAAGTAATAGGTTTTTGTGCGGAAATATATTCCAATAAACAGATAACAATAGCTCATTGTTTTGTAGTTGTTTAAATGTCTACATGATAATATACTAATTCGTATTCATTACACGGTAAGCAATTTCCAGAATGTATGCCCTATTTTGTACCATTAACGGTCAAACATATATTGTCGGAAGACTGGATGTAGCTTTGATCATATGCGACATAGACACTGTGATAATACTATGAAAAAAATATTTTGTCAAATTGATGTGTCGGTATACTTCTGAATTTCTAGAAATCAGACTATAATTCTTTATTATATTTTGTTATCCCTGTAATTCTTTATTATATTCTGTTATCCCTATCATGTGAGCAACAGAATTGTAGATTTTGCGGTCCCAGCAGTTTTTACAAACACTAACTAAAACCTTCTTTTTTTTTCATCTTTTTTTTCAAATTAACTAATTTGTGACTATATATACTTATTTGGGTCTATGCTGATATACTCATGTATACATTTCACTGAAAAAAATCAGCGCGATTTTTTTATCTTTTTTGAAATGGTACCGACAGATACCCGTTCAACTGGGAAAATTCGCATTGTTTTGCCTTTAATTGGGAATTTTTCACTATCAAACAAAAGCAATAATATATGCTTAAATACTTTCAAGTTTGCAAACACATTACCTTGTATACATTTTCTTGCTCCAGCGTAAATGGAGTTTCTACGATAGAATTTGCAGCAACTCTGCAGTTCAGGGTGAGAAGGTTCTAGGCCCATTTACCATATTTTATCTCGATGTACATGGAGGATGAGCCTGGCATGTTCATGCCTGTTAGGCGCCATATAACCTTTTCATGTGTTGGTGCGCCTTAAAACCCAATTCAATTCAATTGTAGTATGTCATTACCCTGACCTAAAGAATATGTGATTCTAAATATAAAAAACTCCAGTTGGGAAAAAAACAACACTTCTTGCAACACTTCTTGCCATTGGGAATGGTATCACTTTTTGGTACTTTTTATATAAGAAAAAAAAAAATGAAATCAGTTATTTGCTTATAAAATATATGCCCCTTTAAGTAGAGTGTCACTTTAAGTAGAGTGTCCCTTTAAGTGCAACGCATGCAGCAAGTTAAATGAGCTGTAATTATAAATGTTAATCAATTATATGCAAATGTATTAGGCTTCTTAAGAAATATTGGTTTAAACACATAAAGTGACAAGTGTTTGTGACCCAGGCAGAAATAGAAAGTTAAAAGTCTTTAAAATTAAGCAATTATAACAGAAATAAAATACGACTTGTGTCAATTTTTATATTGCAAAATTAGGTACTGTTAAAAACAGTTTAAAACACTTTTTCTTATAATTACATCTGTTCCAACAAAGTTTTATGTATGTGATTTAAACTTTGGCACTTTAAATTTCTCTTTGGCCGCTTTTTGTGTACCATTTCATACAACTACTGGCTCCTTCCTGTATATCACACTGCCCGAGCCGTGTTCTTGAGAGTATTGATTTTATATTCTTGAGTTTCCAAGTTGAACTGTGGCTATATATAGAGGATCTTACATGAGTACTCATTCATTATTGAATTTGTTAAACGAGTTGGCAAAATGATATAATGCGAGGCTCTTGCCTAACGAATGTTAGATTTTATTTATCACATAACTCACATATCGACTTTTATTGCATTTTGTCGCTTTAACACGCGAAACCGACTAAACCGTGGCAATTGAAACGATTTTTTTGATAGTGCATACTAGGCTTATTGCAAACTTATATATAACTAGTTGTAAATGGCAAATATAGAATGGTGTTATACCACTTCCACACATGAGTTATGTGATAAATATATATTTAGTATGTATGGTCTAGGAATACACTGTCTTCCATCAACTGGAATCGCACTGCCATGGTTTGGGTATCAAATATCTCCCAGGTTACTGGTATGGGCTGGATAAAACTAGTGTCCTCACTCAGATTTCATTATGCTAGGTCCAAAATGTATACAGCATTATAGTACTTAGCCGGTAATTTAGAAAGGGAATAAGGAAAAAGGGGTTAAAACATAACTATACATATAGTGTCGGCTGTTGTTTCTCTTGTGGAAATAATGGGTTTGTTTCTAATGGAGGGCTGGTGTGGCCTTAAGTCGGTAGCACGGCGGATTTGTAACCGGAGGCCTCGGGTTCAATCCTGCATGGTGCCACTGAGTTTCGTCGATGTGTTCTTGGGCAAGACACTTTCCCTTAGCCTCGTCCATCAGATGGGGATGTAAACCGGGCGGTCCCGTCTATCGGTCTATCCTCCGAGCATGTTAAAGAACCATAGGAATCTCAGAGCTCCAGATAAGGTGCGTATTTGCGTAAATACGCAAATAAAATGGTAGAAAAAGCAATATAAATACAAAACCATGCGTATCATAACGCAAAAGAAATGTCTGATACGCAATTCCTCGCAAATTGCTAGCGTATTTTGCAATTTTTCATTTCTAATCGATCGCGTATTTGCCCAGAGTTCTCACAATATCTCGAAACAAAATCAAATATAGGTAAAAGACCGAAACTGCCGAGTGAACAGACTGATTCCGAAATTCAGTTTAAATTGTGCGCGATTTACTCATTTTTGTCTGTACCCTTTTTATATCATGTAGGTGCTCGGCGATCTAAATCAAGCGTCGGTTAAAAATGTCGGCGAATGTAAACAAACGCGGACGGATAAAAACACCGCAAAAAAACACAAATAAATACATTTAATAACTATTTTGACCACAGTAAGTCAACGGAGGCAAAACAAATTTTAAAAATAATGTTAGATGACGTACTTTTCAATGTTGTCTATGATTCACAAGGCATGTGTTACAGTTTACATATGACAGTATACACACAACCTAATGATAAAAGTGATAAAACATGTTTGATTATGTGTTTTGTTTGTTGTAAGTTAATTTTTCAAGAAAATACTCAAATGAAAACATCCGGGTAGGATAAAAATACCCAATTGAAAAATAAATGATGGGGGTAAATTCTTTGTTTTACCAAATTGCAAAATGCAAATACCCAATTAAAATAAAAACAATGAAGTAAAAATACTCAATGTCCAAATCCTTATCTGCAGCTCTGAATTATATTTAGAAAATACCCAATTAAATTAAAGTCAGTGGGTATCCGGAAAAAAAATACCCAATTAAAATTCAAAATACCCATTTTTAGCTCTACTGATCAGAGATCAGCAGAGCTTATGCCGTGGTGCGGCGTCCGTCGTCCGTCCGTCCGTCCGTCTGTCTGTCCGTAAACTTTTATTTGTAGCGACTTCACAGCTGAAACTACTGGATGGATATTCATGAAACTTTACAGAAATGTTGCCCATAAAGTCTAGTTGATCCTAGCAAAAATTCATATTGATGTGAAATCCAAGATGGCCGCCAAAGCTAAAAATAGAGTTTTAAAATACAAGTTTGTAGCGACTTCTTCTTGAAAACTATAAGTGATATTGATATGGGACTTTTTCTAAAATGATCAGCATGACATGATGTTGATCCTAGTCAAAAATCGTTTTGATTCAACGTTAAACATGGCTGCCAGCGGCCATCTTTGTTTACATAGAGTTATATAGTAAAAACTTGTAGCGACTACTTCTCTGAAACTACTTGGCGGATTGTCATGAAACTTTACAGGAATGTTGCTCTTGATGTCTAATTGATCCTAGAAAAATTTCAGGTCGGCCGGAAATTCAAGATGGCCGTCACAGCTAAAAATAGATTTTTAAAAAATAAGTTTGTAGCGACTACTTCTTGAAAACTATAAGTGATATTGATATGGGACTTTTTCTAAAATGATCAGCATTACATGATGTTGATCCTAGTCAAAAATTGTTTTGATTCAACGTTAAACATGGCTGCCAGCGGCCATCTTTGTTTACATAGAGTTATATAGTAAAAACTTGTAGCGACTACTCCTCTGAAACTACTTGGCGGATTGTCATGAAACTTTACAGGAATGTTGCTCTTGATGTCTTATTGATCCTAGAAAAATTTCAGGTCGGCCAGAAATTCAAGATGGCCGTCACAGCTAAAAATAGATTTTTAAAAAATAAGTTTGTAGCGACTACTTCTTGAAAACTATAAGTGATATTGATATGGGACTTTTTCTAAAATGATCAGCATGACATGATGTAGATCCTAGTGGAAAATTATTTTGATTCGACGTTAAACATGGCTGCCAGTGGCCATCTTTGGTTACATAGAGTTATATAGTAAAAACTTGTAGCGACTACTCCTCTGAAACTACTTGACGGATATTCATGAAACTTCACAGGAATGTTGCTCTTGATGTCTAGTTGATCCTAGAAAAATTTCAGGTCGGCCGGAAATTCAAGATGGCCGCCACAGCTAAAAATAGATTTAAAATAAATAAGTTTGTAGCGACTACTTCTTCAAAACAATAAGAGATATTGATATGGGACTTTTTCTAAAATGATCAGTATGACATGATGTTGGTCCTTGTCGAAAATCGTTTTGATTTGACCTTAAACATGGCTGCTTTGTTTACATAGAGTTATATAATGAAAACTTGTAGCGACTACTTCTTTGAAACTACCTGACGGATTTTCATGAAACTTCAAAGGAATGTTGCTCTTAATGTCTTATTGATCTTAGCAAAATTTCAGGTCGGCCAGAAATTCAAGATGGCCACCACGGTTAAAAATAGATTTTCAAAAAACAAGTCTGTAGGGACTACTTCCTGAAATCAAAATCAATCAGTAGAGCTTCAAGGTCATTGACCTCTTGTTTAAAAAAACAGTGGGTATTTACCCAATTGATGCAAAAGTTATCTGTTTCTCTGAATCTATTCGATAATAAGAGTAGGGCACGGTTCCCGGATTCCTATGTATCCTTCCCCTCTCTCTGGGGGGGCTCTAAATAACATATACTGTGTTGATGAGCTGTTAAACAACATTCAATTCAGGTCAAGGCTGAGACTGCACTAAATTAGGTCCATGGATTTTGTACAGGCTGATGGAATCAAACCTCGAATGTTATCTTTTCTTGATGGTGTATTTATTCATAAAAGTACTGTAGCATGTGTGTGTTGTGTAGCAGATTGCCAAGAATAAAACAAATTTAAATAGCCTTGATGGTGTATTTATTCATAAAAGTACTGTAGCATGTGTGTGTTGTGTAGCAGATTGCCAAGAATAAAACAAATTTAAATAGCTTTGATTTTCAACTCATTTGTTTCATTGCAGATTTATGTGACAGTTGGACGCGGTATCTGCTCTGAACATCAGCAACTGGTTGGTGACAGTCCTTTGGATTGACTATAACAAGACAGCAGCCTCATTACAGGTATGTCACAGATTTGTTACGCATTGATGCCTCATCAGCAGGGGCAGATACAGGATTTGAGTTAAGAGGGGGCACAACTTTTAAAAAATAATTGACAACAGGTCTAAAAACAGACTTTTTCACATGCATTTTCATAACTAACTTTTTAGATTTTAGTATAAGGCCATGCCGGGTGCGACCCACCTTAAATCTGCCCCTGATCAACCCATTCAGGATCGCCCCAGAGGAAAGGGATAGGATACACAGGAATCAAGGAACTGTGCCCTACT
Organism: Cyrtodaria siliqua; assembly: GCA_037043455.1. NCBI lineage: Eukaryota > Metazoa > Mollusca > Bivalvia > Adapedonta > Hiatellidae > Cyrtodaria > Cyrtodaria siliqua. Next base: position 169,002 of record JAWPHD010002484.1, read on the forward strand.
TTAAAATACTCACCAAATAGTTACCTATGGTTCTTTATTATGCTTAGACTGAAACATTGGACCGTGCAGTTTACATCTCCATCTGACTGACAAGGCTGTCGTGTCCAAGGACACAATGTCGTGAGGCACATTGGACCGTGCAGTTTACATCTCCATCTGACTGACAAGGCTGTTGTGTCCAAGGACACAATGTCGTGAGGCACATTGGACCGTGCAGTTTACATCTCCATCTGACTGAGAAGGCTGTCGTGTCCAAGGACACAATGTCGTGAGGCACATTGGACCTTGCAGTTTACATCTCCATCTGACTGACAAGGCTGTTGTGTCCAAGGACACAATGTCGTGAGGCACATTGGACCGTGCAGTTTACATCTCCATCTGACTGACAAGGCTGTCGTGTCCAAGGACACAATGTCGTGAGGCACATTGGACCGTGCAGTTTACATCTCCATCTGACTGACAAGGCTGTCGTATCAAGGACACAATGTCGTGAGGCACATTGGACCATGCAGTTTACATCTCCATCTGACTGACAAGGCTGTCGTGTCCAAGGACACAATGTCGTGAGGCACATTGGACCTTGCAGTTTACATCTCCATCTGACTGACAAGGCTGTTGTGTCCAAGGACACAATGTCGTGAGGCACATTGGACCGTGCAGTTTACATCTCCATCTGACTGACAAGGCTGTCGTGTCCAAGGACACAATGTCGTGAGGCACATTGGACCATGCAGTTTACATCTCCATCTGACTGACAAGGCTGTCGTGTCCAAGGACACAATGTCGTGAGGCACATTGGACCTTGCAGTTTACATCTCCATCTGACTGACAAGGCTGTTGTGTCAAAGGACACAATGTCGTGAGGCACATTGGACCGTGCAGTTTACATCTCCATCTGACTGACAAGGCTGTCGTGTCCAAGGACACAATGTCGTGAGGCACATTGGACCGTGCAGTTTACATCTCCATCTGACTGACAAGGCTGTCGTGTCAAGGACACAATGTCTTGAGGCACATTGGACCGTGCAGTTTACATCTCCATCTGACTGACAAGGCTGTTGTGTCAAGGACACAATGTCGTGAGGCACATTGGACCGTGCAGTTTACATCTCCATCTGACTGACAAGGCTGTCGTGTCCAAGGTCACAATGTCGTGAGGCACATTGGACCGTGTAGTTTACATCTCCATCTGACTGACAAGGCTGTCGTGTCCAAGGACACAATGTCGTGAGGCACATTGGACCGTGCAGTTTACATCTCCATCTGACTGACAAGGCTGTCGTGTCAAGGACACAATGTCGTGAGGCACATTGGACCGTGCAGTTTACATCTCCATCTGACTGACGAGGCTGTCGTGTCCAAGGACACAATGTCGTGAGGCACATTGGACCGTGCAGTTTACATCTCCATCTGACTGACAAGGCTGTCGTGTCCAAGGACACAATGTCGTGAGGCACATTGGACCGTGCAGTTTACATCTCCATCTGACTGACAAGGCTGTCGTGTCCAAGGACACAATGTCGTGAGGCACATTGGACCGTGCAGTTTACATCTCCATCTGACTGACAAGGCTGTCGTGTCCAAGGACACAATGTCGTGAGGCACATTGGACCATGCAGTTTACATCTCCATCTGACTGACAAGGCTGTCGTGTCAAGGACACAATGTCGTGAGGCTGGAGCCTGACTATAATCTCCAAGCTTCTGTCAGCCATGCCATCCACTGAACCACGCCCAGATTCAGTCAACCATGCCATCCACTGAACCACGCCCAGATTCAGTCAGCCATGCCATCCACTGAACCACGCCAGCTTCTGTCTTGTAACCATGATGTATGAAATAACTGAGGGCCACAATAATTTAAAGGGACACTGTCTGCAAGTAAGCAGATATTGAGCATAACCAAATAACTGTCTGTCTTTTATTCGGTGAAATGTATACATGAAAACTTGAGCATAGACCCAAAGAAGTCTGTAGAAACACATTCGTGAATTTGAAGGAAAAAAAGGTTTTTGTCTCGCCTTTTTGAAGAAAAAAAGAGACATAGGTGTTGCTTTTCCGCCGCCACCGTCAACATTCAAGTTTTACGTTTACGTCATTTTTTCACAAACAGTATGCACTAGACCTTTCAAACTTTGCTAATATTTGTATCTTGGGTGGTACATCGCAACGTGACAAAGCAAATGTGGAAGTGACCTTGACCCTTCAAGCAAAGGGCAGATAACTTAATAATTTTTACCTTCAACTTTTGCATTAGTGACCTTGACCCTCCAAGCAAAGGGCAGATAACCTTATAATTTTTACCTTCAAATTTGGCGTTTAGGTCACTTTTTTACAAACTCTATGCACTAAGACCTTTCAAACTTTGCTTATAGTTGTATCTTGAGTGGTACATTGCAGCGTCACAAAGCAAATGTGGATGTGACCTTCACCATCCAAGCAAAGGGCAGATAAGTTAAATTGTTAAATTTATATCACTTTCTCATGAACTATAATTATGCACTAGATGTTTTAAACCTAATTTATAGCTTAATCTTCGGAAGAAAACATATTCTATTTTGACATATTTGTGTCTTGGGTAGTGCATCTTTTTGGATGCATGGATTTCATCTATGACCTTGACCTACTTTTTGGAGCTGATGATTTTTAGCTCTACTGGCCAAGGGCCTTCATTTTTCATTTGATCTTTACCAAACTTTAACAGATTGTTAATATCACTGAAAGCTCGGACAAGTTCGAAAACAAGCCAGATCGGACCAGTAACAGCGGAGTTATGACTCTTGATTTAGTTAAAAATGCTATAATTTGCCTCGTTAATACGATAGGGCTTTCATTTTTCATCTGATCTTTACCAAACTTTACCAGATGTTTTGCCTTTTTTGTTTTCATTATTAGTATTTTTTGATTTTTAATTTTATTTTTAATATATATATAAAAAAAAAAATATATTTTTTTATTATTTTTTATTATTATTTATTTTATTTTTGTTTGATCGATTCATTATTTTTTTATTTTTTTTTTGTGTTAACGCCATGTTAGCAGGAAGCAATGATTTCTAGTTGTGCCTATTGTGTTTTTTTCCGATTCGTTGATTTTTGATGAAGTTAAGGCCCCTTGACATTTTTACTTTTAAATTTCTTGTCGGCGCTACTCCTCCTAAACGCCTTGTTGGATTTCGACGAAACTTGGCAGGAAGCATCGGTAAGATGTCTATTTGTGCATATCACGCTTTTGTTCCAGTTCGCTGATTTATGACGGAGTTATGGCACTTTGACATTGTTACTTTAAATTTCTTGTCGGCGCTACTCCTCCTAAACGGCTTGTTGGATTTCTTCAAAATTTGGCAGGAAGCTTCAGTATGATGTCTAGTTGTGCAAAGCATGGTATATCAATGAAATCTTGGACAAGTTTGAAAACCAGCTAGATATTGTTAGTAACGACAGGTTATGGCCCTTGATTTGTTGAAAAATGCTATGTTGTATTTTCCTTTGTTAAATCTGTAGTTACTTTATTTTTTATCTGATCTTTACCATATTTTTTGAAAATGTTAATATAACCCCCCCCCCACCCCATTTTTATGAAATTTCATTCATAGTAGAAGTGGGACAAATTAAAAAATACCCATGCCAGACTAGACACAGCAGACTTATTGCCCATGATTATGAGGTGAGCGATATAAGGCCATCCTATCCCTGTTGTTTTGCAATGTTTTTAAAAAATTACTGATGGGAATTTTATGTCGACAACCCTTGATATAAGAGCCATTTTAGCCAGTAGAGCATCCACAGGCCCTCTTGGGCCTCTTGTTTTTAATAGAATGGCATTTTGTTTTGAAACTCCATTGTTTTTAGTTTCTAAAATGTTTACAAACTTTCATTTAAGCACCATTGACGTTTTTATTTTTAAGTCCAGCCCCCATTAGGCGAGACATGTGAATTAATCCGCGGATTTCTTGTAATTATTATTTGTAGATAATGTGGGACCCACATTATTTACTTTTTCTGCTGATCACGTGACTGCCATTAGCTTTTCTACATATTGTGTGTTGCGTAATATGTATAGCCCGCTTAGCTCGGTTAGGAGCGACTTCGACTATATCGCGCTCACTTTTATTTTATCACCAGCGAGTGTAATTTTAGTTTGGGCTGCGAGTTCAAACGCACAAAGCAACACTTCTTTTTTTGCACCGCGATTGAATTCCGTTAAACAATCCTGCATTTAATTAGTAAATATTATACAATTATGGACTTTTCAGCTGTTATACATGATGTGATATGCACAAAAAAAATCATTATTGACCGAGGCGATAGCCGAGGTCAATAATGATTTTTTGGTACATATCAACATCATGTATAACAGCTGAAAAGTCCATAACTGTTTTATTATATAACCCTCAATTTACAATTATATAAAACAGGTCAATATCAAAAAAACAATTATATAAAACAGGTCAATATCAAAAAAACAGGTCAATATCAAAAAAACAGGTCAATATCGCTAGATATTTTTTCTAAAAAATTACTTTTTAGCCAATGAAAACGCGTCTATTTATAGGTTATATCATAATCAATAATGTTTAGTGTGTAATGTTTGTGAACGTAATTAGTGTGTGTTTTAAAAGCTAAAAGTTACGGACATTGTCCCTTTAAGAGATCCTATCCCTGTTGTTTTTGCAATGTTTTAAAAGAAGTCCTGGTGGGAATTTTATTTCGACAACCCTTGATATAAGAGCCGTTTTAGCCAGTAGAGCATCCACAGGATTGTTTTTAACAAATGGCATTTTGTTTTTAAACAATTGCACTTAAATGTCATCTCAGCAAACTCCATTGTTTTTATTTACTAAAATGTTTACAAATTTTCATTTAAGCATCATCAACCTTTTTATTTTTAAGTCCAGCCCCCGTTAGGCGAGACATGTGAATCCGTGGATTTCTTGTTTTATCCATATTTTTACCCTTCATTTGTTTACATTTGTTTTTTTCCCTTCAGTTATTCAGAATTGTTGTAAATTATACAGTGTGTCTATGCACATAATGTATGTTGTTTTGTTTGTGTTTCTTTTTTTTTACTTTGCAACACATCGATCAATTAAATCAAACAATACTTCCCAAACAATTGACTCAGAAGAAACGTTTTCATTCATGGAAAGATAACTGGTAATTTTATTTATATGTTTACACATTTTATCGCCCGAGAACGCGTTTATCTAACGATATTTTTTCGATTTGTTTACGGGCAAAAATTGATAGGATATTAATACACAGACTGGATTACAGTATCTATTACTTATATATTGTTTTAACACATTTTAAGATGTAAACATAACCTGAAACCCATCTATAAAATGTTCGTTCTGTCAGGCGTAGATTTGTTCTGAATATGTTATAATCGAGTCTTGCATCATATAGTACACAAACATATTCTACACACAGTTGACGAGTACAGAACAGTTGACAATAGAACAAACTAAAAATTCTTCAATCAGCAACATTTTAAACGCTGTATATTTATGTTTCGCTATGCATTGAAATAAATCTTTTATGCTTTTCATATGTTTTTTACGTTTTTTAATATGCATAGAACAAATATTTTGCATTTATTTGCGTAAATTACGCAGATACGCAGTTTTATCTAGAGCTCTGTAGGTTAATTGGCGGGTTCTTAAAACACCATTGATTGAATGCATAAAATGAATTATGAGTTGGTAACTTTTAATTCGACACTCCGTTTTTGGGGTTTGGCCTGGCTGGCTTAAAAGCTGTTTATTTTGTGTGTTTAGAGTTTGGATTCTCAAAATAGGTAGATTATATATATATACCTCACCGTCAGTAGGTTTAGAGATGGTTGTAACGTATGACTGTTGTTGGCGGGAGAGCTACTTTAAGGTAATAATTTTGATGCTTGATCCTACTTCAAGATTGCTGTGTGTCCCTTTAAACTGTCATAACAGTCGAAGATTTACATTTAGAATAGTCTTGCACCAGAATAGTCTCGCACCACCAGAATAGTCTTGTACCAGAATAGTCTTGCACCAGAATAGTCTTGCACAGTCTTGCACCAGAATAGTCTTGCACCAGAAGAATAGTCTTGCACCAGAATAGTCTTGCACCAGAACAGTCTTGCACCACCAGAATAGTCTTGCACCAGAATAGTCTTGTACCAGAATAGTCTTGCACTATGCCTTCCATAAACCTAATCTTTACCTCCACACTAACATTTTGTGAGGTCTTTGAGGCATCTGGGCCACTTGTTGTGCATGAGCGTACAGGAGTATGCCAAGCTATGCGGCCTATTCCATTGTCATGCATTGATATTTGACCCAAACTATGTTGCATATGACATTGGAGAAATTAATGGAAACAATATAACTAGTATAATTATACAAATTAAAATTTATGGTAACAAACAATGCTTTACCGAATAGTTATTTGTGTAAACCTTTGTTGTATATGGCGTGAACAATGTCATATTTGTTGAAAGTTGCAGTTGGTAGTTAATTTCTACTGTATATATAATAGCTCATTAAACAACTTACTCTAACAGATGATATGATTTATAGTTATTTTATTGCTAGCAATTGCCTTGTATTGCAACACAAACAGTATTGATTTTAGAATAAAAATGCAAAACTATATTGCTTCCTCCTGATTGTCTATGTTATAGCTATTTGCTATTGATATGGGTTATACAATCTTTTTGCTGATTTAAATACATGAAATCCTAATTTATTTGAACCTTCTGGTTGACAAGGTTGGGCGATATTTTATCTGATTTAAATTTTTAAAAAAGAGTTTATTAGGCAGGGCTTTTCTTTGTTTTTGAGCCCGCCCGTGCACGAAAATTGCCCGGAGGGGCACCTGGGGCCTTCCTCCACCAATGTAAGCTGCAAAGTCGCCATATGACCTTAGCTGTTGGTGCGACTATAAAATCCAATTCAATCAATCAATCTTTGTTTTTGAGTAACAAGTACTGGCTGTTGATTTCTAGTTCTTCGTTTTGTTGTTGTATTGAGGTCTGTTAAAATTAACTTGTCCACTAACCGACGTAGGAGGGTAATTCAGCAGCCTACTGGCTGTTATGGAAGCCCTGGTTGCTGTATTAGGGCCAGGTCTTTTTTACCTGATGTAACAGAGGCCTATAAAAGGCCTCTTCCCAACTGAAAACTTGATTCTTTTTTTTCCCAACTGTGACAGAAAAATTTCCCAATCAGAAAGCAGCAGTTTCTCGGAATTAGAGAAAAGGCATTGTTTCTGCAGTGTGTTTTGAGTTGACAGTAATTATAGTAAATATATAATGTATGTAGTAATAGATAGAGTCTGGTCTCAGCAAGTTTGTTTATTTAAACATCGAGATGGTGGTTGTAGCCCATCGAGGTGTTTAAATAACCAACGAGATGAGACAGACTATCTTTTTTGTAGCATGGTGCACTTAGTAACACTGTGATGTCATAGAGATTGTACTGTAAATTCCAATATCTGGTAGTTGTTGGAATTTCCATATCTCAACCGGAAACCCATGATTGATCCTTTTTCTTGCATATCATTTACATTAGTCCAGAGTTTTTTGATTTTTAGATTTCGCCGACTGCAAGTTTTGCCGAAACCAAAAACAAACAAACTCTGGACTAATGTAAATGATATGCAAGAAAAAGGATCAATCATGGGTTTCCGGTTGAGATATGGAAATTCCAACAACTACCAGATATTGGTATTAAAATAAAAAAAATAAAAAAATATGAAGTCAGGCAACTGAGAGAAACTTTCAGTATTGTGAGACCTATCTGCCTCTCCTGCTTCAACAGAGCCTTAAAATCATCCACACGGAATGCTAAAAAAACAAAGAAGCAAAAACAATGATTTTTGGATGTATGAAAGTGCTAATTCAAACTGTGAAATAATGTTGGTTAAAAATTTAAGAATTGAATGTTATTTTTATGTTTTGTCGAGGTATGAAATACTACAGTAACATATTAAAATGGCATTTTTTGGTCACCATCTTAATTTTATTTTTATTTTTTTTCCCTCCTCCTACCCTTAACTTTTAGAAAAAAAATCCGTAAATCAATTAATAAAAAAAACTGGCCTTATGTGCATTGACGTCGCTGACTACTAATGTTTTGCATGTTTATTTTGTCTTTGTTGATTCCAGCTAGCGACTTTTATCTTGCCCAATATGTAAGATCAGGCTTCCCATCACTCATGTGAAACTCAGATAACCTTATCCATATATATGCAAGTACATTTTGTCCCGAGTCAGTGAAGATTATTTTATTCTAGTCAGTGCAATAATATTTTATCCCTACATAGATTATTTTAGTGCAGTGAAGAATATGTTATCCCAGTGAAGCTACATGTACGCTTTGTTGCACAGAGAATAATTAATGATGCCTGTCCGGGCAGCTGTGTCAGTCACAGTTGTTATGTTTTATTTACTCGGGTACTTTTTAGTCAAACGGGCAATATTGATTTTCATTTCAAACATTTTCTTTATTCTGTACACACAAAGGATTTGTGATATTTTCTTGCAGTCACATGGTAAATATTTATAAATATTTCAATTTCATTTTTATAAAATGTAGCATATATATATGTTGATATGACTGGGTCCATTGCAGAAGATGAGATTTATTAGTGTTGTGTACATTTATGTTTATATGGGATTTAAAATCACTTAAACAATCTTTCATCATCTCACAATAGTGTCTACTAGTAGCTGTAAACTCTATGATATACTTTCTAGTGCTGCTTCACTGGAATAGCATGGCATGCCGCAGACACGACATGATTACCCCACCCAGACACATTATACCGGGGTGACGAGACCTGGAACAACCCTTTATATGCTGAGCGTCAAGCAACGGCCAAGCTCAATCTCATTAAAATCATATATTCTAATTACGCTTTGATACTCTCCACTGTAGGATTTGACCATACTCCCTTGTAGGTCACGTCGGATCGACCTTTCGTCTAATCAATATTCATGAGAAGATAACTAAATTCGACCAATGAAATCGCGTGTTTCATATGCACTTCAAATAACGTTTGAATAACAAAATCCACATGAATCGGTAAATTGTTTGTACCGCTATTAGGTCTGATTTTAATGAGATTGCGCCCAAGCTAGTAATACCATTTTTATAAAGTCTTTGGTATGACCCGGCCTGGAATTGAACCCATGAGGCGGATTCTCTGTCATCATGCCGCCACTGCAGTTTACATGTAATGAAAATATCATTTCCAGACTACTGGTTCCATACATTTATATAGAACCAGTTGTCAGTGTTTACAGTCTGGCACAGATTGTTCATCATATATATTTTTTATATTTTTGGTTCTAGTTGAGTGATTTTTGGCGGAGTTAAGGGACTTTGCAGTTTTTTAAATGTGAACCTTGTCCGCTTAACTCCTACGTTTTTCATCCAATTTTCACGAAACTTCATAGAAAGTATCAGTATGATGTCTAGAAGCGCATATTGTCGGGAGGTCCCAGTTGAATGATTTTTGGCGGACTTGTGGGACTTTGAAGTTTTCAAATGTAAACCTTAACCGCTCAACTCCTATGTTTTTCATTCCATTGTTTCAGGGCATCCGTGGCCGAGTGGTGAGAGTCTCTGACTTAAGATCACTTAGCTATTGGTGCAACTATAAAATCCATTTCAATCTATATAATCTGATTTTCAAGAAACTTGTCGGGAAGTTCTAGTTGAATTATTTTTGGCAGAGTTATGGGACTTTGCATTTTTTCGAATGTAAACCTTGTCCTCAACTCCTCCTATGTTTTTCATCCGGTTTTCACGAAAAACTCATTGGAAGTATCTGTATTCATGATGTCTAGTAGCGCGTATTGGCGGGAGGTCCCGGTTGAATGACTTTTGACGGAGTTATGGGACTTGGAAGATTTTTGGTTGTAAAACTTGTCCACTCAACTCCTCCTATAATTCAGTTTAATGCCTAGTATTGCATATTGCCAGGATGTTCCGGGTTGAATGATTTTTGGCAAAGTTGAAGTTTTTCAATTCTTAAAATTGTCCGCTCAACTCCTCCTATGCTTTTTCTCCGATTTTCATGAAACTTCACAGGAAGTATCAGTTTGATGTCTAGTAGCACTTATTGTCAGGACGTTCCAGTTGAATGATTTTTTTGGTGGAGTTACGTGACTTTAAAGTTTTCCGATTGTAAAGCTTGTCCACTCAACTCCTATGTTTTTCATCCGATTTTCACGAAACTTCACAAGAAATATCAGTATGATGCCTAGTAATGCACATTGTCAGGACGTTCCGGTTGAATGATTTTTGGCTGAATTACGAGGCACAGAAGTTTGTCCGCTCAACTCTTCCCAAGTTTTTCATCTGGTATCCATGAAACTTTATAGGAAGTATCATTATTATTTCTACTAGCGCATATTGTAGGGATGCTTTGGTTAAAAAAAAATGGCGGGACTTTGCAATTTTTAGCTCGACTGATCAGAGATCAGCAGAGCTTATGCCGTGGTGCGGCGTCCGTCGTCCGTCTGTCCGTAAACTTTTTTTTGTAGCGACTACTCCTCTGAAACTACTGAATGGATTTTCATGAAACTTTTCAGAAATGTTGCCCATGAAATCTAGTTGATCCTAGCAAAAATTCATGTTGATGTGAAATCCAAGATGGCCGCCAAATCTAAAAATAGGTTTTTAAAAAACAAGTTTGTAGCGACTACTTCTTGAAAACTATAAGTGATATTGATATGGGACTTTTTCTAAAATGATCAGCATGACATGATGTTGGTCCTTGTTGAAAATCGTATTGATTCGACGTTAAACATGGCTGCCAGCCGCCATCTTTGTTTACATAGAGTTATATAATGAAAACTTGTAGCGACTACTCCTCTGAAACTGCTTGACGGATTTTCATGAAACTTCACAGGAATGTTGCTTTTGATGTCTAATTGATCCTAGCAAAATTTCAGGTCGGCTGGAAATTCAAGATTGCCGCCACGGCTAAAAATAATTTTTCAAAATACAAGTTTGTAGCGACTTCTTCTTGAAAACTATAAGTGATATTGATATGGGACTTTTTCTAAAATGATCAGCATGACATGATGTTGGTCCTTGTCAAAAGTTGTTTTGATTCAACGTTAAACATTGCTGCAAGCGGCCATCTTTGTTTACATAGAGTTATACAGTAAAAACTTGTAGCGACTACTCCTTTGAAACTACTTGGCGGATTTTCATGAAAGTTTACAGGAATGTTGCTCTTAATGTCTAATTGATCCTAGCAAAATTTCAGATCGGCCAGAAATTCAAGATGGCCACCACAGCTAAAAATAGATTTTTAAAAAATAAGTTTGTAGCGACTACGTCTTGAAAACTATAAGTGATATTGATATGGGACTTTTTGTAAAATGATCAGCATGGCATGGTGGTTATCAGAGTCAAACATTATTTTGATTCGATGTTAAACATGGCTGCCAGTGGCCATCTTTGTTTACATAGAGTTATATAATGAAAACTTGTAGCGACTACTCCTCTGAAACTACTTGACGGATTTTCATGAAACTTCACAGGAATGTTGCTCTTGATGTAGCAAAATTGATCCTAGCAAAATTTCAGGTCGGCCGGAAATTCAAGATGGCCGCCATACTAAAATAAATTTTCAAAAAACAAGTCTGTAGCAACTACTTCCTGAAATCAAAATCAATCAGTAGAGCTTCAAGGTCATTGACCTCTTGTTTAAAAAATATAAAGCTTGTAAGTTCAATTTGTCATATATTTTCCATCCGATTGTATTTCACATGTGTAAGCATCCATCGGTTCTACTGATTTCTTGTTTATAGGATCAACTTCTCACAATGAGAAAGTGTAGAGCACAAGAATCAAGACTGTGTTTATTCAGATTAGAGTTATTGCCCTTTTGTAATTTACTACTTAATTCTTGTCTAAGGCGTAACTTGAAAATAAAGATTGAGACTGGAATGAAACTTGAAACAATGAATGGAAGTGACCCATAACTATGATTTAGATTAAGTAAATGCAGGGTTTTCTTTCTTTGTATACAGTGCTTTGGGGGGTGTAGAATCATTGGTAGTAAAGAATCATTTCCTGTTTAAATTCAATTTTCTCAGCTCATATATTTTTGATTATTTTAAAACTTTCCAGGCTTGAAGATATATCATATAAACATACATTTATTCAAAAGTGAAATTATTTGGGATATTTTTCCATGCAAAATATATCACTACGTGCAACACCTCTCAGAAAAAATGATTCTATACTGCCTGAATGAAGTGTGTTTTTGAAACGAAAAATTCATACTGTCACAATAAACTCAGAAATTAATATTTGCTGTTTTAACAAATGTTAGGGACAAAAGTCAAAAGGCAATCATCAATTACGGTAATTTGTTGAAGTAAGGCATAAAATGAAATTATGTAAATATTCATGGTGCAAAAACGCCTATTAAATTTTGCTATCATACAACTAAAAGGGTAAATCTAAATCAGAAATTAAATAAACATTTTCCTTTCATTTTAAAATTAGACGTTTAACCCAAGTGATTCTATACCCCACAAAGCACTGTACTTAAATTTATTTTGATATAGTATGTTTGTCAGACATATCTCATCTGGAGTGTAATGTATTACCAATCTTCTTAACATCATGTTGTTGCTGTTGACCTTTGGTAGGAAAATCACTGTCATCTATTCTAATGCACTTGCCAAAAATCCTGCAATCTGATTGATTGACATTCAGACATTTTCCACTATTAAATAGTGCATAACCCATCTCAAATCCAGTCATGTAACGTTCAGCTGTCATAAACATGACTTTATTACATTTTATCGCATTGGGGAGTAAAACTCAAAAACACTAGAAAATAAGTTAGAAACGGTTTAACCATTATTAAAATGTTGACTCTTGCGACGGTATATCAGTTGTTCAATGTGTTTAATGTACGACTCGCGACCATTAAACGACTAATATACCATCGCAAAATTCAAAAATGTCGATACAGTTAACCCAATAATAACACACCTGTAGATCTACAGAAGTTTATTATTATGGAAATTTTCCGTCGGCTTATTAAACTTGATTCACACACAGCATCCACTTCGGGGAGCTTCCATGAGTTCTATCAATATTCTTTGTTATTAATTATAACTCCCGGATACGCCTGTGTGTTTAGTATTATAACTCTGTCATATTAACTCCTGGAGGTCGAAGACCTATTAAAATGTATGTTTAAGGAAGTATACACACAATTCTTTGCTGCAGGGAGAAGCTTTTTAACTGATGCATACTACACATAAAAAAATGCATCGATATTCTAATCATCAAGCCATTACTGCTAGACGCTATGATGTCTGTGGCATATATACATGTTAATGACAATCCTGAGATATATAATTGTAAATGAGACGTGTGCTACGCAGATTTGGTAACCACCATACTACTAGTGGAGTGCGCGGTCCAGTGGTACAGCATCAACCTTCAGATTAAAACGTCTCGAGTTTCATCCTCGCCATGGCCAAGTTATTTATCATTGAGCAAGACAATTAATCCACATTGAATTGGTAATGTTTCTACAGGTAATCTTTGATAGAGGCTGATGCAGTATCAATAGATAGATGGATAATAAACAAAGAAGTCGGACTGCAACATTTGTGTTTTTCCTTTTTTTTCCTGGACTACATAATTTGTGTTTTTTTCCTAGACTACAAAATTTGTGTTTTTTCTTTTTTTTCCTGGACTACATAATTTGTGTTTTTTTCCTAGACTACAAAATTTGTGTTTTTTTCCTACAAATTTTATGGAACAGTGCTGGTTCTATCCAGGAAAAAATGGATGATAAAAATTGACCGTCTATATAGCCTTAAAAATGTGCTGGAAATGGCGTAAAACAGCATTCAACTAACCAACCAACCAACAAAACATTTGTATGTATTTCAGACTGTGTAGCAGGTCGTATTGTATCCGCCACAACCATACGAAGACAAGCACAATAACAACAGAAACACTCCCTAACAACCATGGCGGCCCCGGAGGAGCAGCTGGCTGAGGCTGCCAATCTCTCGTAAGTTGGTTTTATTAAAATATTATGTTCCCTTGCGAAATACCTTAATGTTGGTACTGTGCAAAATACTGTATTGCTTATCATGCAAAATACGGTATTGCTTGTTACCTATTTCTTGCCTTTGCAGAATTCAGTATTTGTCACTAATATACTTGTATAGGATATACTGTAATTGTTTTTTTGGTGTACAATAAATACCCTGTTTGCTTCCATATGGAATAATGTATTTGTACCGGTATCTGCATAAACTTGATAAAATACTGTGTTGCTGAAAATGCAGAATTTGTTTAAAAATACTTATTTCAAATTAATTTTGTATCTTTAAGCATCTTTCATAAATATAAGAAATGTTTTACCTTTTTTTGTATTGTTTAAAAGCTGTATACTAATAGGATTTTCTATCGCCTTGTGGTATAAAATTTCGAATTTCAGTCAATTTAAACGTCAGTCATTTTAATGAAAAAATAAAGTTGCTTATGCTCCAAGCTTGAAAAGAGCTTGTCCAAAAATAATTCAAACACTATTATTGCGCAGTTGTCTAGGAATACAGTTTGAATGAAATGAAGAATAGAAAAGTATTTAAAATATAATTTGAGATCATTAGGAGTTCCATTCCGTATATTATAATTTCTCTATATTATAAAAAATCAAAACAAATTAAGGAAGACCGCGCACACTTAATGCGCTATCGCCATTTCAAAAAATGTTAATAAGATTTAAATAGAATTGTTTTTTTGTTTTTTTTATTATCCTCGTCAATAGATCAAAGACAGGTCTAGGGCATCCCGTCGTAGACCTTACAATTTTCATAATAGTTAGGCTTTAAGTCTGATAAGACTCATGAGCATATTATTAATACTTCAATAAAGTAATTCATGTAATGCATATAACAATACACCGATGCACAGTTCCGAAGTGCGCATGCGCATTATGAAAATCTATCCAGAGTTAACGTTCTTGAAATGCGAGTAAGAATTCTTGGAAACTGCGTGTCGAACATACAACGGCACTGACCTGTGCCGTAAACAATTGTTCTAATGGGGCGTATTGGTTGAAAAAATGGAAAGATCAACTGTGCAGTGAATGTGGATGCCTTCACAAAGAAAAACACTGCAAATGTGATCCACCTTTCAGGTAATTGTCTGGAAAATTGTACTCGTTCATAATGTAGCGTCGGTGGGTGGGGTAATGCGGAAGTAAAAAGGTTCAGTGTATTTTTGCGTGGAATAGATTACATTATAACGTAGTTAAAGTCCTTGTTTGTGTTTTTTGTCATTATTTTGTATGATTTTTCGAAACTCTCAGGATTTAATAATTGTATACTTATTTCTAACAAGGATAAACTTCACATCTTGAATGAAAGGTTTTAACGTTTATAGTCTTTGTTTGTTTATTGACTAGATCAGTTTAATAAAATCAAAATCTAAAAGTATGTTCTCATGTTTCTCGCCTTTCACCGCTGTTGCAAATATAGTGATGCCAACCTCGTTAGCAATTCATGTCTGTATTTAACATTACTTAATTTTAAGATTTTTTTGTCTGGAGTTTCTTATGTGTAAACTTTGCCTAGCTGTTAAAGAAACTAACCTGACAATGGCAAAATTACACTTCATAACCATTTATCAACATTCTATCCAGGTTAAATAATAATGTATATGTGCCAGTTAAAAGTATAGGTTTATTCATGTTCTTAAACTACCTGTGGTTGAATATGCGTAAAATGAAATACGAGCTGGTAACTCTCAATTTGACGAAACAGTTCTGAGATTTGGCTTGCTGGTAAAGTCATTTATATCGTGTCTACCCATTTTTATGGAGTTTTATGTATGTGTAAACTTTATTTTTTCACTGATTCATCTGCATGTCTTTTTCCATCAGTTTTTTCTTCTGAATTTAACAGTTTATCAATAACAAACTTTTCCCAAAACCAGGAAAGGTCTTTATTTCCAAAAAAAAAATCTTATCAAAAGGTATTCTTATACACATATGGCCATGAAAGGTAAAAACAAAAAAATCACAGTACTGTCTCCCAGTAATACCCATTTGTCCCTTTATTTGATAAAAATAAGGGTGATTTGTTTTCAATGATACACTTTTATCTTTTAAAATTATGAGATACGGAATATTATCTGGAGATGGTTTCTGGTCTTTGACCGATTCTGGGCATTTAATTTCACATAGGCCTTCGCCACAGCACTTACATTTAACAAGCAAATCTGGACTTGCAGAAATGAACTGTTTTTCTTTAAAAATAACCATCCCAGAATCTTCACAATTGAACTGTTTGTGTTCAGTTTTCATCATGGCACTATATGCCCGTTTGGCAATTGGTTCTGAAGAAATGCCATGTTTCATCGCCTTTGTCTGTATACACTGGGCCGTACCCATAACAGCATTAATCACGGAAGTAGCATCTTCCTCTGTGCTTTTTCTTAGAGATTTTGTTCGACAGCACACCCGGTGAAAGAGACTAGCTGTAATGCGTCCTCTACGGTGGTCTTTCCATTCATCTGAATGACTTTGGGTCACAGTAGCTGTGTTTACCAAAGAGAGTTGTTCGGCATTCATTTCAATTTTCGTCAAAAACAGTTCCTTTCTCTCTTCTCGACTTAGTCCATCTTTTGGCACTTGTTTACCGAGTTCAATTAAATTTGATGGTAACGGAGTAGCTTTCTCTACAGACACATTAATTCGTCTCTTATCCATGTTCAGGGAAAAACACGAATAAACATTAACAATGAATGCAAGTCTGTTTGATATTTATCTTGCAAATTTGTTTGCTGACTTTTATTTAGAGGTATAAAGCTCTTTTTCTTGGTCGACTTTTCGTTTTCCTTCTCTATATCAATGGGAAGCTTAGTATAGTGGGATTTTTTCCAAAGGAAATCAGCCACTTTACCAGGCTTTATTGACGTTTTCTTTTTTGGGATAGTCCATTCACAGGTTTTACTTGTACATGTCGGTCTGGTCATTCCTGTCTTTACCGCATGCTCCATCCTAAACAAAACCCCTGCTATATGGTTACAGGAGCCCAACATACCGGCTGTACAAGAACAATATGCCTGTAATACCTGTCCACCTGGAACATCTCCAGTCTTTTTTCAGTATAAGCCACACTTCATACGCTTTGTTGTTTATGGCTTGAGACGGGGTCACCTTAGATTTGACCATGCAGTATTCGCTGGATTCAATGTCATGATAAAGTATCTCCTTGACCCAGTCACCAGAGAAGTATCGAAAGGCTTTTCTCTCTTTATATTCATTCATTAGTCGCTTCATCAAATGTTCACTGTTTTTCGTATTTAAATACTCTGAAATGTCCATGATGTAAACAGCCGGCCATTTCATCATACCTTCCTTCTCACCGATCCATCCACTTTTCACTGATAAAGGATCGTCTACACACAGTCCATCGATGCTTAGTTTTGCCTTGTGAAGGATCGTCTACACACAGTCCATCGATGCTTAGTTTTGCCTTGTATTCTGCAAGCAGGCGTATCTGATACTGTTCAGCATCTAGGTCCACAGTGAGGTTCTCATCCCATGCGCAAAAAGCTCTGAAAACAAGAACAAAAACATATTTACTATTTGGCTATGCAGTTAAGTTTCATACAGAACGTATGTACAATGTAATCACTTCTGACAGTACTGTACAGTAACAAACCAAACATGACATCATACAAACTAGTTGTTTATCATATAATCTTTAATTTCATGAATTAAAAACATTGCACTTTTACGGTTTTACTTATTTCAAAACAACAAATAACAAATGCAAACAACAGCGAGTCATATTTTCTTTATTACACGCGACACGGATAATTTGTTTACGCCCGTGTCACGTGACGTATGTAAACAAAATCTACAGTACACAGTTAAAACACGAACAACGCGATCTGAAACTGTTGTTCTAGATACCTATTCAACTATAATTCACCTCGTTAACAGTTGCTATTTTCCTTTAAAACCACAGACGATCAAGAAATACTCGACCGTTAAAAAGATGTTCATGTCATGATTCAACAATTTGTCGTAACTTACCTTGCTGTTAATTCTTCAAAATTCCCATTGATCGGCTTCTTTCTAAGCTACAAGTATACCCTCAAGGCATTGGATGACCATAATTTAGATTTCTCTAGGGTCATGTCACCTATATCGGCCATTTTCATCGATTTTCACACTCTTTTTGACAGGTATCGTACAGTGCTTTGGGGTGTATAGAATCATTGGTAGTAAAGAATCAGTTCCTGTTTAAAATCAATTTTCTCAGTTCATATATTTTAGATTATTTTAAAACTTTCCAGGCTTGAAGATATATCATATAAGCATACATTTATTCAACGGTGAAATTATTTGGGACATTTTTCCATGTAAAATATATCACTACGTGCAACACCTCTCAGAAAAAATGATTCTATACTACCTGAATGAAGTGTGTTTTTGAAACGAAAAATTCATACTGTCACAATAAACTCAGAAATAAATATTTGATGTTTTAACAAATGCTAGGGACAAAAGACAAAATGCAATCATCAGTAAAGGTAACTTGTTGAATTTTGGCACTTTTAAGGATAAAATGAAATTATGTAAATATTGGTGCAAAAACGCCTATTAAAAAATCACAGCTTCAGGACAATAATTTTAGAAATTTTGCTATCATACAACTAAAAAGGTAAATCTAAATCAGAAATTAAATAAACATTTTCCTTTCATTTTAAAATGAGACGTTTAACCCAAGTGATTCTATACCCCCCCCACCAAAGCACTGTAGTCTTTCCCTTTACAACAACAAGCACAATGGCGAACGTATTGATTTTTTACTCGTACATCCGGGCACTTTCTCTCTTATCGATTTTCTGAACGAAACTGTGCATCGGTGTATACACAATAGCATGACAAGCAATATACACTATTTAAATGTAATTTTCATTTCATGCATTATGAGAATTCATGTTTACCACGGGTGCACAGAACCTGACTTTAAAGAATGCATTTACGGTAATAATAATGTATTGTAGTTATGAGGTATTATTTGGATTAATAATAAAATGTTCAGTTGTCACAAAAGGTGTACCTAAAAGGAAACAATATTAAATCAAAAAATTCACACAGGAGGGTATTATTTACCATCACTTAACCGGTATATACAGATATGTTTTTTAAATCAAAGGCTTTGCATGTGTACATAGCCAAATCTCTTATTTCTTATTTTCTGATGTTATTAAACAAGTCAATTTGATCATAAACATATGATTTTAAGTAAATAAATAACTGCTTATAGGAAGCGCGTACCAGACCCTTATAAATTACATGCACAGAAGTAATAACTGATATACAGTTATGTTTCTTAAATCAAAGGCTTTGCATGTGTACATAGCCAAATCTCTTATTTCTTATTTTCTGGTGTTATTAAACGAGTCAATTTGATCATAAAAATATGATTTTAAGTAAATCAATAACTGCTTATAGGAAGCGCGTACCAGACCCTTGTAAATTACAGAAATAATAACTGAGCGCCAAAGAAGTGAACTGATCTAGGAGAGTCTGGGTGCATGAATGGTTTAATATGGTGCAATCTAAAGCTTTCTAGAACAATATCATTCATCTTTAATCCACAAGTATACATTCTTTTATGACTGGTGAAAAAATATATACGCACATGCGCATTGTGGGTATAGGCAGTTACACCCTTGCACAATTCATGTTTTTTAACTGTGTTCTTATTTTAATACATTTAAAGTACAAAATGTATGTATATTTGTTAAATTATTTTAAATATCTTGATGTTTGTATTTGTTACATTGCATTGAGTTGTATAGAGAGAATTTCGCAGTCATGTAAGATTGTTTTCCACTTTCAGGAGTATCTCCATCATGGATTCATCTCGTCTCTCCACATTTGTTATCTCAATTCTGCTCATTTGTTATGGAAGCTTCAGGTAAGAGTTAATTCAATAATTGTTCGCAAATTCTTGGAAAATCAAGTTATCAAAACATCTGTTTCCAGAAAACAAATCAAAAAATACAAATGAAAACCTGGGCCCCGTTTTGTGAAACAACTTAGACCATTTTGATCGTAAATCAATTTCTTAAATGCTTCACTATAAATTACACTTCAAATAAACGTGCTTTTATTTCATTTTCTTATGCATGTGATATTTCTGCACTAAGTGCACACATAATTGTCTACATGGAATGCTCAGGTGAAAGAAGTGGACGATTTTAAAATTTGAGACTTATCGTAAGATTTTTAATAACACAGGGCCCAGAATACTATGCTTCAGTTTCATATGAAATGTATATTTGCATTGAATTTATGTGTTCATTTTTGGTACCCTTTTCTGAATAGGGGTGGGGTTCTTAAATTGTGAAAAATAGCGTTGCAAACTTAAAAATTGGGAAAATCAAATATGGTATTTCACATTTTGGAAATGGTATTGGGTGTATCTCTTAGACCCAACATTTTATGGGGAGGGGCTAATTTTTAGCTCAACTTTTCGCTGAAAGGCAAGCTATTCTACTTACCCTGGCGTTACTGTTACCATTATCGTTACAGTTAACCCTGGCATTACTTATCGTTACAGTTAACCCTGGCGTTACTGTTACCATTATCGTTACAGTTAACCCTGGCGTTACTGTTACCATTATCGTTACAGTTAACCCTGGCGTTACTGTTACCATTATCGTTACAGTTAACTCTGGCGTTACTGTTACCATTATCGTTACAGTTGACCCTGGCGTTACTGTTACCATTATCGTTACAGTTAACCCTGGCGTTACTGTTACTATTATTGTTACAGTTAACCTTTTTTGGTAAGGTCATATCTCAGAAACTGCATGACAGAATTCAATGAAACTTCACACATATATTCATTATAGACAGATAACATGTCACGTGCAAATCACATACCTCTGCAACCAATTTTGACAAAGTAATGCCCGTTTTTATACTTCAATTTGTTGCTTATCCTTTTTCAGTAAGCTCATATCTCCGAAACCGCATGACAGAACTCATTGACACTTCACATATATATTAAGTATAGATAGATAACCTGCCAACCTATTTTGACAAAGTTATGCCACTTTTTGTACTAAGTCAGTTTCTTCATTAACCGTTTTCGGTAAGCTCATGTCCCAGAAACTGCTTAACAGAAACGTTACACATGTATTCACTATCATAAGAGACACTCGTACAAACAAGTGTCATGATAACTGTTATGAATATAGAACTATGCTTCTTAACTTAGTTGCCTAATAAATAGACAAGGCCTAGAAAAGTCGAGTGTGCTGTCGTACAACAGCTCTGTTCAACGGGCAATCCTTCTGACCTGGATCGGTGCCAGAACATTGTACACATCTCACATGATGTAAAATGGCACACAATATATACTCAGTTGCAAAAGAAACTGGACACTTTGAAACTTTTACTTTACACCCTATCCTCTTTATCAAGCGACAGTCCCTTAATGATTCGACCTATTGAAAAACAAATGACAACATGATATTGGCAATGGAATGATAAAAATGTTGGTACCAAACATGGCATATTCATTTTGGAATTTGTCAATTTAATTCTAAACAAACTTTATACAATTAAATCTAAACAAAACTCAGTGTCCACTTTCTTTGCAATTCTCCGTTAATTTACCTACCTTGCAGTAGGCTAAGTTGCTAACTTGTTTCCATTTTCTTCCAGATCATTGATGATAGAACAAGACAACAAAGACAAAGAGAAGGAGAAGGGGTTTACTGGGGAGCCAGAGACCAGTATGTTTAGTTAAGTCATTGGTTTATACATTCCCCTTCATCAAAATTCAAAGGGGAATTGAGTTGAATTGAATTTAGTTTAACTTATTTATTTTACATCGAGTGTAACGCAAGATTTGAATCACTCTCATTGTCTTCCTGGGTAGAACCAGAACTAAGCAAATGCAGATAACGTGTCTTGCTCAGGGACACAACGCAAATGGCAATGGCGGGGATCAAACTCACGACTTTTCGATCATGGGTCCTATGCTCTACCACTAGACACAACGCTCTGCTGAATTGGATTTTACGGTACACCAGCACAAATAGGTTATATGGTGCCATCAGGAATGAACCTTCCAGGCCCACCCTGCATTTACATCAAGATAACAATATGCACAATGTGCCTGGTACCTTCTCACCTCCAGAACAGCAGAGTTGCTGCAAATTACGTTGTAAATACTCCATTTTTTGCTTGAGCCACGATCATTGTTTTCTGTCGCCGCTCAAGTAGCTCCTGAAACAATACAGGGATGATGATGAAGACCTTCAATGAAAATAGAAAAAATAGAATGGACATTAATTCGCGGGGATTTTACCCCTCTGCATGGATAAGATGCTGCCCACATTTGTGTCTGAGAACCACACGTGGAAATTATGTTGTCTATAATATCCCTCTCTGATTCTCTGTATGCACTGTCTTTATGTGCAAGAAACAATTTCAATATTCACACGAATTCATTGGAACTGATGAGGATGCAAGTAAGAAATCAATAATAGCACTACAGCAGCTTGTCAACCGAGCCTTGCGATTCGGCATTTCTTCACCTTAGCAAATAAACTTGATCTGCCAGGGCACCAAAATAGTTTTCTATTTAACTTTTAAACAAAATTGTTTTTGTTTATACAATATCTTTACTGTTAAAAATCTCATAATTATCTGATATCATCGTCTGCCTATGTCTAAGGATGTATATTTATTTTTCAGATGTACAGACCATAGACACGTGTCAGGCAGTGTTTTTACCAATAGGGGCGTCAATTTCTCTCCTGGTTATGTTTCTTTTCTTCGACTCCCTACAGATGGTGTTCGCTATATGCACTGCAGGTACGTTTTGGGGCTGTACTCACAATTGATTTGGGTTATTTCTAGCTCGACTTTTCCGAAGGAGAAATGGAGCTATTGTCATCAGTTGATCGTCGTCGTCTGCGTCCCTTGGTTAAAGTTTGTATGTAAGCTTGTATCTCTCAAACCACTTAACATAATGAATTGAAACTTCACACATGTATTCAGCATCATTAGATGACACCACAGAGCCAGGTTCTATAACTCATGCTTTTATTTTAACAAAATGATGTCCCCTTTCATACTTAGAAACCTCAAGGTTAAAATTTGTATGTAAGCTTGGTTAAAGTTTGTATGTAAGCTTGTATCTTCCAAACCACATTACATAATGGATTGAAACTTCACAGATGTATTCAGCATCACTAATTGACACCAAAGAGTCAGGTGACGTAACTCTTGCTTTTGTTTTGACAGAATCATGGCCCTTTTCATACTTCGAAAACTTGGTTAAAGTTTGTATGTAAGCTTTGTTAAAGTTTGTATGTAAGCTTGTATCTCCCAAACCACTTTACTCAATGGATTGAAACTTTTACTTAGCATCATTAGATGACACCACAAAGTAAGGTGATATAATTCTTGCTTTTATTTTGACAGAATTATGCTCCCTTTTATACTTAGAAAACTTGGTTAAAGTTTGTAAGCTTGGTTAAAGTTTGTAAGTTTGTATCTTCAAAACCACTTTACACAATGGATTGAAACTTCACACTGATATTTAGCATCATTAGATGACACTACAGAGTCGGGTGACGTAACTCCTGATTTTATTTTGACATAATTATGGCCCCTTTCATACTAAGAAATCTTGGTTCAAGTTTGTATGCAAGCTTGCATCTCGCAAAGAACTTTACATAATATATTAGAACTTCACACATCATCTATTTAAACAAAATTATGGCCACTTTTGTACTTAAGAATTTGGTTAAAGTTTGTATGTAAATTTGTATCTCGCAAAGTACTTTACGTAATGGATTAAAACTTCACACATGCATTCAGCATCATTAGACAACACCACAGAGCCAGGTTTTATAACTCTTGCTTTTGTTTTAACAAAAGTATGGCCTGTTTTTGTCTCGCCTTTTCGAAGAAAAAAAGAGACATAGGTGTTGCTTTTCCGGCGGTGGCGGCAACATTCAAGTTTTGCGGTTAGGTCATTTTCTCACAAACTGTATGCACTAGACCTTTAAAACTTTGCTTATAGTTGTATCATGGGTGGTACATCGCAACGTGACAAAGCAAATGTGGAAGTGACCTTGACCCTCCAAGCAAAGGGCAGATAACTTACTTATTTTTAGGTTCAAGTTTTGCGTTTAGGTCATTTTTTCACAAACTGTATGCACCAGACCTTTGAAACTTTGCTTATAGTTGTATCATGGGTAATACATCGCAACGTGACAAAGCAAATGTGGAAGTGACCTTGACCCTCC
Source organism: Cyrtodaria siliqua (assembly GCA_037043455.1). NCBI lineage: Eukaryota > Metazoa > Mollusca > Bivalvia > Adapedonta > Hiatellidae > Cyrtodaria > Cyrtodaria siliqua. The sequence goes on from JAWPHD010002484.1 coordinate 193,344, forward strand.
AAGCAAAGGGCAGATAACTTAATAATTTTTAGGTTCAACTTTGGCGTTTAGGTCACTTTTTCACAAACTGTATGCACTAAGACCTTTCAAACTTTGCTTATAGTTGTATCTTGAGTGGTACATTGCAACGTGACAAAGCAAATGTGGATGTGACCTTCAACATCCAAGCAAAGGGCAGATAACTTTAATTGTTACATTTACATCACTTTCTCATGAACTAGAATTATGCACTAGATGTTTTAAACCTAATTTATAGCTTAATCTTTGGAAGAAAACATATTCTGTTTTGACGTAGTTGTGTCTTCGTTAGTGCATCTTTTTTTTGGATGCCTGGATTTCATGTATGACCTTGATCTACTTTTTGGAGCTGATGATTTTTAGCTCTACTGGCCAAAGGCCTTCATTTTTCATCCGATCTTTACCAAACTTTAACAGATTGTTAATATCGATGAAAGCTCGCACAAGTTCGAAAACCAGCCAGATCGGACCAATAACAGCGGAGTTATGGCCCTTGATTTAGTTAAAAATGCTATATTCAGCCTCGTTAATAGGATAGGGCTTTCATTTTTCATCTGATCTTTACCAAACTTTACCAGATGTTTTGCCTTTTTTTTTATTTATTTTTTTAATATTTTTTTTTTTCTTATGTCATTATTTTGTTGTTGTTGTTAACGCCATGTTAGCGGTTCATTGATTTTTGATGGAGTTACAGCCCATTGACATTTTTTTTTCATAAATTTCTTGTCAGCGCTACTCCTCCTAAACGCCTTGTTGGAATTCGACGAAACTTGGCAGGAAGCATCGGTAAGGAGTCTAGTTGTGCATATCGCGCTTTTGTTCCAGTTTGCTGATTTATGACGGAGTTATGGCACTTTCTTGTCGGCGCTACTCCTCCTAAACGGCTTGTTGGATTTCTACAAAATTTGGCAGGAAGCCTCAGTATGATGTCTAGTTGTGCAAAGCATGGTATATCAATGAAATTTTGACAAGTTCGAAAACCAGCTAGATCTAGTTAGTAACGACAGGTTATGGCCCTTGATTTGTTGAAAAATGATATATTGTATTTTTGTATTTTCCTTTGTTAAATCTGTAGTTACTTCATTTTTTATCTGATCTTTACCATATTTGTTTAGAATGTTAATATAAACACCCTCCCCCCCCCCCCTCCCCACCCCCCACCATTTTTATGAAATTTCATTCATAGAGGAAAGTGGGACAAATTAAAAAATGCCCATGCCAGACTAGACACAGCAGACATATTGCCCATGATTACCAGGTGAGCGATCTAAGGCCTTCCTATCCCTGTTGTTTTTGCAATGTTTTAAAAAAACTACTGATGGGAATTTTATGTCGACAACCCTTGATATAAGAGCCGTTTTAGCCAGTAGAGCATCCACAGGCCCTCTTGGGCCTCTTGTTTTTAATAGAATGGCATTTTGTTTTTAAACAAATGCACTTAAATGTCATCTCAGCAAACGGCAAACTCGATTGTTTTTAATTACTAAAATGTTTACAAAATTTCATTTAAGCATCATTGACCTTTTTATTTTTAAGTCCAGCCCCCATTAGGCAAGACATGTGAATCCACGGATTTCTTGTATTCTTTGAAAATTTGGTTAAATTTTGTATGTAAGCTTACATCTCCAAAAGTACTTTACATAATGGATTGAAACCACACATGTTTTTGGCATCTTGTGTAGCCCATAATTTTATTATAACAAAATTATACTTAGAAATCTTGGTTAAATCTGTACAGTCGAACCTGCCTATAGCGGTCACCTAAGGGAATGATTGAAGTTGGCTGCTATATATATAGAGGGTCATGTTGCGTAACGTGTACATGTAAAGTATGAAGTAATTAAAAGTAGTGTTATGTCAAATCTATATGTATTTCAACATACATGTCATTAGAAGTATATACATGTTTAATTTATTAAAAATGTATTCAATTTTAAAAATGGACTTTTAAGAGTAATTAAATGTAACTAAATCACAATTTCATAACTCTGCTATGACCCTAGAACTGTGGCCATTTCCAATTGTTTTAACACTTCTACGTGTTGCTCTAGCGTGAGCTCGACTTGTAAGTGAGGAAGTGTCAATTCTTACGGATGGCAGGAGGTGTACAGTACTGGTTCTACCCAGGAAAAGTTCATATATAACCTTACATTTGTTGAAAATGACGTAAAACACCATAAAAATCTAGCATGAAAGCCTTACATTAGGAAGCCATATTTCAATAGCCCTACAGTAGGTCCTTACTGTATAACTGACTGATGATGTTTTATAAACACCGACTCAATTACTTACGATCGACTCACAGTAAAAAATCACATAAGTTCATAAAACAGAAATCAATTTATTCAATAACAATAGATAATAATCACCACATATTCCTGCCAAGCGATTAAAGCAATTATCGATCATCAACACCAGTTAATGTTTGTACAGCGTGAATAAGTATATATAGTTACATAGCAACAAACACGTGACATAATTTCACGCGAGATCTCGCAATATCGCTACCTACTTTCATTTTGGCATTCAATTGCCAATGACCGTTATAAATGATAATTGGACACTAATTGGACTCATTTACACTGACCACGTTGAGCAGGTCTTGTTATATAAAGGTAGATTTATAGCGGAATGTATTGGGAGAACCAAAGGCCGACCGTTGTGGCCAGGGCCATGCTATACAGAGGTGACCGTTGCTCTTGTTTAAATGGGTCTTCACATGTGAAGTTATTTTCAGCTGCCATAGGGAGAGAGAGGAAGAATGCATAAGAATCCAGGAATCCCTGTCTCTGCTCTAACTGTCGAAAAAATATTTATGTTTCTGTAATCTGCTTGTAGGGCTTTGGAGTTTGAGCCTCAACCAGGCCACTGTTTTCAACCTTGTGACAGTACTCTATTCCTTCTTCTTGTTTGATTCAAAAGACCTATATCTGTGGACCTATAATCGCAAATGTCTAATATGAGGAAGTGAGTCACTAAATATTACACTTGAACAAAACAAAAATATTAATTTCATCATTGTATTAAAAATAATTAAAACAATAAGAAATGATACAGATATTTTATTGGACGTGAATTTTATTAAAACTCACAAAATCCAGTAATTAATCGTACAATCCTGATGCTGGGATGATTTTATATTTTAATAACTGATATGTATAGAATTATATTTACCTTCCATTACAGTGTTGGCGACGGTAGCATTTGCTTTCCTGCTCCTTCCCATGTGCCAATACCTGATGAGGCCCTGTACCACAGGACAAAAGTAAGTCGAGGGAACCAGTCTGTTTACAGCCAGATATGTACCAGTCTAGAAAAAAAACTGTACGTCTGCTGTGTGGCACATGTTAACCTTGGCTTTAAATGACATAGTCTCAAACGTTTTGGTGTTGATTTCGCACAAAAAATACAGTCAGCTGAAATTGTCATGCTGTCTGTAAAATGAGCTGACTGTTGTCTACTGATAACAAGGGCTGAAATTGTCATTCTGTTGTTGAGAAGAAAGGGAAAACAGCTGATATGGTCATCTGCTCTTGGTAAGAAGAGCTGAAATTAGAAGAAAGAAAGAAGAGCTGAAATTGTCATCTGCAGTTGAAAAGAAGAGCTGATATTGTCGTCTGCTCTTGGTAAGAAGAGCTGAAGTTAGAGAAAGAAGAGCTGAAATTGTCATCTGCAGTTGGCAAGAAGAGCTGATATTGTCATCTGCTGTTGGGAAGAAGAGCTGATATTGTCGTCTGCTGTTGGGAAGAAATGATATTGTCATCTGCTTTTGGGAAGAGCGATAATATTGTCATCTGCTGTTGGGAAGAAGAGATGATATTGTCGTCTGCTGTTGGGAAGAAATGATATTGTCGTCTGCTGTTGGGAAGAGAGATGATATTGTCATCTGCTGTTGGGAAGAAGAGATGATATTGTCATGTACTGTTGGCAAGAAGAGCTGATATTGTCATCTACTGTTGGCAAGAAGATCTTATGGACAGTCAGTTGGAAGGAATGGAAGTATAAATGGATAACATCAGGTTTTCAAATCATAATATTGTACTGTCATTATTTAAACGGTTGTGAATTAACAATGAATTAATTACAATATACTGAACTGAAATGAACTTGACATTTAAATAATCTTGTTTTAATGTCAATCGAAACTGGAAATGATCATACATATGCTTCTGATTCATAGTTACTTTAACTCACTAAGGGTTTGTATCCTATTAAAAATACCCAGGAAAAATAGATGGTGGTCTACCTCTGCCACAAATGCGACCATCATATAAGGTCTAACATGTGCTAAAAATGACGTAAAACATCATTCCAACAAACAAAAACAATGCTGTATAGAAAATCTCATTAAAAAGCAAATACACTGTTATGTAATATTAAAATTGTATCCTTACTTCCAGAATATCATTTGGTCTGTGTGGCCGGTTCACGGCAGCGGAGTTGATGTCATTTTTCCTCTCGTTTATCCTGGTGTGTGTTTGGGTGCTGACTGGTCATTGGCTACTCATGGATGGTAAGTACCCTATGACAGGTTTAGGTGTCGTTTCTGTGTCACTTATCCTAGTGTGTGCTTTGATCCTGATTGGGCATTACTACTCACAGATGGTAGAGTACCATGTTACTGTTTTTAGCTCGACTTTTCAGCCAACAGGCTTTATTTGATAGCGCGTTATCTGTTGGCCTGGGTGTCTGTATGGGCATTGGTGTCTGTTAACAGCACTTTTTCTTAAACTGTTTTACCTAAATTTACTTGTCTGCTTGTCTGGATTTTGCATTTTGTTAATATGTATGTACACATGTTGTACGCTGTTTATTTGAGCTGTACGCTGTTTATTTGAGCTGTACGCTGTTTTTTGTTCACATACTAGTTACCTTTTATTATGTACTTTTATTATTTTTCAGCGCTAGGTATGGGTTTATGTGTAGCCTTTATAGCACTTGTGAGACTGCCAAGCCTTAAAGTATCGACTCTGTTATTGGTTGGTCTTCTGATTTATGATGTATTTTGGGTAAGTCAGTTCCTTTCTCATTACTATGGATTACTTGATTTCTGCTTGATCTTAAATTCGCATATCGCTAATTAACGTGTTTGTGAGTTCGCGTTCAAGCAAAACGTGGAAAATCGTCTTTTTCTTTTGCTAAAATCATCATTTCAGTTCTTTTTAAAAAAAAATTGTCTGATACTTTGTTTTCTCCATTAGTTCAGTCACCTTCTAATGTAGGAGTTTATAGGATGAATTAATGTCTTAAAATGACTGTATTTTTATAATTGTTTCTGTCATCATTTAAACGATTATATGACTGCTTCTAGTGATTGTCAACGATTGCATCAAATACAAGCTGCACTTAGTTTGTAAATGTATAACTTGTGTATAGAAACTATCATGCTTAACATTATTCAAAGAAATGTAGTGATAAGATACTTTCCATTTGCATATTTCAGGTATTCTTTTCCTCCTACATATTTAGTGCTAATGTAATGGTCAAAGTGGCCACCAGACCAGCAGATAATCCCGTAAGTAACTTGCCTTTACTTAGTTAAGCATGTCAGATAACGCCATCAGTTACTTCCCTTTGCTTAGTTAAGTTGATCTGTCAAAAATATATAGGCGCTACCGTGATCGAGAGGTTAACAAAGTTGCATTGTAAACCTTCTCGCCTCTCACCACTTTGGTTAGAATCTTGGAGGATACAGTACTGGTTCTGCATTTTTAGTATTAAAACGAATAATTAGAACAAAACAATACGTTTTAACATTTAAGTTTCATCAAAAACATTTATTTGAAACATATTGTCGTAACATCGTGAGAATTTTTCACAATGAAGCAAAAATACTATAATGTTTACATCACATGACAAGCTTCTTTTGACAACTACTGCAAATTGCACCAATGTCTTAAGTATACAAAATAGTAGTTCCAGTACAATGATTTAACAACACGGCAATATGGGCGAACATTGAAGTTTCCTGTTCATTGCAAGTAAACGGAGCTTGTAAATGCGTATGCAATATAAAAGGGCTGCTTATGTCCTTACTGTAAAGTTGCAGGCAAGGTACACATGCAGTTAAACAATGATAAAGGGAAGCTTAACAGTAAAGGAGAGGCATACGTGGCCGAGTGGTTGGAGTCTCTGACTTGCCCCTCACCTCTGTGGGTTCAATCCCTCATTGGCCTAGGCTCTTTATATGGGGAAGCCTGGTTTGCAGAACGTCAGTGCAGGTTCTACCAAGGTTCCTGCCCGTGCACAAAAATTGTCCGGAAGGGCACCTGGGTTCTTCCTCTTCCAATGGAAGCTGGAAAAAGTCACCATATGGCATTAGCTGTTGGTGGGACTATAAAATCCAGTTCAATTTAATTCACAGTAACGGTGCTTCATAGGGTTGCTTAAAATCGATTTAACGGATGGTGCATATAAAGAGTATCTTTATATGAGGTATATAACAAAACTCACATATATATATATATATATATGTAAACACTGGTGCATGTGAAGTAAAGGTGCAGTATAGGGTAGCTTTATGTGAACAAAACACTCGTATATGATTACAGGTGAGTATGCTGGCTAAGAAATTCCACTTCACAGGACTAGTGAGGGAGGCGCCAAAATTATCTCTGCCAGGAAAACTTGTATTTCCAAGGTTTGTATAATTGATTCAATTGTGTGTACATAATGGTATAGGTGTACAAGAGAGTTATAAGAGTTATGGTATTAATTAAAAACAAGAAAGTCTGGCTGTCAGCAATGTCTCGCTTAAGTTGCTATAAAGAAATTAAATGTTGTTGGAAAAAGGGCCATAATCGTGTTAGAATGCAATACAGAGTTATGGAACCTGTGTGTGTGTGTACGGAATTCTAGGGCATTTCCTACATAGGGTGTGCCGGAATGTCCTCACGATACAAATCGTCATGAAACTTTAATAACATCTATAGATACCTGCATACAATAGGGACTGTTGTTACATAAATGGCTTGATGAAACTAAAGACATATGCAAAATTGGAATGAATTTGAAGTAGCAATGTAGAAGATATGTGATGCTTATGTTTTTTGTTCTTTTTTGAAGGCGAAACAAAATAAAGCTTATTGAAAAATTTTGGTAACTGAAAATTAAAAAAATATTAGAAAATGAAAGATTGCAAGGAGTACTTATCTTAGATGAATTGTCCAGTGATTTGAAATTGGTTTCTAACAAAATAAGTTCAGCTGAATAAACAAAATTTGTTATTACTGAACTATACATGCAATAACCTGTATTGGTATCTCTGTTTCAGTATGCAGAATTCTAGTCACTTTTCAATGCTCGGCCTCGGAGATATAGTAAGTGTTGTTGTTTGTGTTTTAGTAAGTTTGGAAACGACTCATTGTTATAGCATCTTAATTTCCCTATCTGAAACTTGGACTTGTCTCTTGTACACATGTTGGAAAATACAAATACAGATTAATGTTGTGAGAAATAATCAAATTAGTATAAAATGTTCAGAAATGTTACATTGAGTCTATGTTCCCCAATCCAGTAATGGGTCTCCAGCCCCAATCCAGTAATGGGTCTCCAGTTTCCTCGTTCTGTTATAAATGTCAGATATAAATTGGTTTGCTATGATTACTACTTAAACTGTCAAATACGAAGTATTTCACTGAATATAATAATTATATCATATTTTATTTGCCATTTCACTGAATATAAAACATGCTATTTCACTTGGTATTTACTTGCCATTTCACTGAATATAAAACATGCTATTTCACTTGGTATTTACTTGCCATTTCACTGAAGTATTTACTTGCCATTTCACTGAATATAAAACATGCTATTTCACTTGGTATTTACTTGCCATTTCACTGAATATAAAACATGCTATTTCACTTGGTATTTACTTGCCATTTCACTGAATATAAAACATGCTATTTCACTTGGTATTGACTTGCCATTTCACTGAATATGTTACAGAAAGGTTACATTTTTTCAATCTTCTGTTTCCTCCAGGTGATGCCGGGCCTGTTGCTGTGTTTTGTGTTACGTTACGATGCCTACAAGCGCTTACAGTTGCTCTCAACTGAACAGGGCATCCCCACCCCACCGAATTATATCCAGAAAATCACCTACTTCCATTGTTCGTTATTAGGATACTTTTTAGGTAAGTAGCAAAAGAGTAGTTGCATCCGTTCTTTTGACAGGAATTAGTGTTGGGAATCGGACTGGAAAATTACTATCAATAATCTGAAAACCAAATTCGATTGATTATCAGTTGTACAGTCGGTACTTTTATTCATGTACAGGCGCATTATTATATATCGTCTTTCTATCTGTTTTTGACCATCATGTGATTTCGACCACTGGCGGAAATTACGTCTGCGCACGTTTATTATGCAAATTTCGTCGCCAATTTTTATGTCCGTCTGCTTTATAAATAGTTCTAAACAACAACAGAAAACACTTGCAAACAAGACAGATTTTTTAAGGCTACCTATAATTTTCCTATGGATAGTTGATCTCGAAACCAGTGTTCTCGTCATTAAATGTATCCCATTTTAAAAACAAACTTACACAAAATAAAATATTGTATGATTCAATGATGCTTTAATCCTTTGCCTTTCATTAAATATCAACACATTTTATTTACTCGTAAACTGAGAAGTAGTAAATGGGTAATATCAAGGGCGGAGTACCTGCATAAAACATGAAGCAATATTGATGTTTGTGTTAAAAACATCTGGTAATTGTTACGTTAGTACATTTCCTATGTGACATGTGAACTAAATTCCTGACAAGCAGGTGGACATGTTTTGAAATCAGCAGAAGACAATAATTTAAAAGCCCAACAGTATTGAACAAAATCGATTTTAAGGTAATGAGGGAAGACATTTACTCTTTTTTTCGTTTGCATTTTTTCAGCGCTGTCAGCCAGTGCGAATTTATGTCAACAAATTTGCATACAATTGCCCGTATAAAAATACTGCATCTCGAGATAAAAGCTATAGTAAATAAGGTGACTAGAAACAAATGCCGTTCATTGGAAATAAACAGTTGAGGTCATCCATTTACAAATGTTATCGGATGGAAAACGAACAAAATTTAATCAAAAGCCGCGGTAGTTTTTGTTGCAGTTTGAATACTTTAGATCAGCTAATATAATATTATGTCAAATATATAATGTATTACTGATATATGTAGCCAACTGTCGTTAAGTGGTCGTAAACTAAGAGGTCGAGGATATATATAAATAACAGTAATCTTTGCTTCCTTATGTACCTTTTGGACTTTAGTCATCCTCTGTAGCATGCTAGCCTGTTTAAATATATTGTCGACTAAGAAGAGTGTAAAATTTTATTGTATACTTTCATATTGCCCCGTTTACTTTGCATTGATATTGCACTGGAACTTTTTCTCGTGCTTGCTAAGAGCCGCGAAATAGAAATAAGGAACTACTTTCAAATAAAAACAACGGAATCCTTCGTATAGTGTCAACAAAAAATACGTGTTTTTTTTCCAACCTTTTATGGCAGAAATTGATAAAATAATTGAAATGGTCACTCATCCACTGTTTTTAACGTTATCAGATGGTAAACAAACTTTAGAAAATCGCTTGATGTTTTTAATGACGTCATCTGACGTCGACGTCGTTTTCGCGCAAAATAATCATCCACACAAAATGAAAATGAATGACTAGATAGGAATTCCATCAAAAGCTATAAAACTAACACAAATACAATGAAAAGTAATAGTCATACAATTAACATTGATCGAAAACAATATGAAAGTATACAATAAAAAGGTTATTGAATCTGTATGGCTAAATATTACTTGGAACTCGTTGTTTTGGCGCAGGACTACTCGCAAGCTCGTCGTCCTTTGCCAAAACAACTCGTTCCAAGTAATATTTAGCCATATAAATTCAATAACCTATAATATGTACCATAGCTATAAGATGTGAGCAGTTGCATGGTAACCATATAATCCATGATGAATTTGGTACGAGTAAGACTACCGGAAAAAAATTATCTGATTCAAATGAAAATCGATTGCAAAAAGTTTCTATCGATTGTCGCCGCTTTTATATCAGTTCGGTTAATTTTGAATTGTTAAGAGACAATAGACGCATCACTAACAGGAATTAAATTTAGGGAAGTTTTTACTTAAAATTTGATTGGTGTTTGGGGGGAAAAAAGTATACGTGGGTATATCATTAAAAAACATAGCAATGGTCCTTTAAAAAATTTGTCTTTCACCCCCATCATGGAGAAATTCCAGGAATAGCCCTTAATTTCTGTGTTACTGTTGATTTGTTTGTTTGTTTGTATGAAGTTGTACGTCATTTTCAGCACATGTTATATATGACGGTCGATTTTCTTTTGTGGCGGAGGCAGACCACCCACTTTTCCTGGGTAGAACAAGTACTGTACACATCCAGCCATCCATAAGAATCGACACTTCCTCACAAGTTGAGCTCCCAGTGGAATTCGAACCCGCAGCAGTGAGAGTTGTGACTGTTGAAGCAGCGCTAATCATCGCATGTCTTAAACCATTAGTGTATATTAGCAATGTTTTTCACAAGTTTATGACGTGTAAATGTGACTGTTTCAGGTTTATTAACTGCCACTGTATCATCTGAAGTGTTTAAGGCGGCCCAGCCAGCTCTATTGTATCTTGTCCCGTTTACCCTACTGCCGTTACTTACCATGGCTTATCTAAAGGTGAGTTATTCTTGTATAGATACATACTTACTGCTTATAGTATGTATAGTGTACCAGGTAAACCAGTTTTGAACCGTTTGTTCTTTTTGCATTTTTTACGATCAATCTGTATTAAAAAAAAAAAAAAATCAGTATTTTATCTTGCACCTTTTGCCTTAAAGGCAGTACATCAGGCTTTTCATTTGTGCCTACTGGTCAGACTTTAAATTAACAAAGTTATATTTGCTATTCTAAAGGCCCAAAAAATAATGAATGAAAATTACTTCTTCTTGACAATAAAGTTCATTCTGCTCATTCATGTGTGCTGTTCGAAGCTACGCATCATAGTTAAGCATCTTAAACCAGATTTTATTCAAAATCTTTGCTGAATTTCAATTTTAGACGTGAAGAACGCAGTGCTTTCTATATATGCCCCCGACTGGAGTCGTATAGTAATCGCACCATTCGTCCTTTCGTCCGAAACAATCAGGTCTCAGCCACAACTTTGAAAGAACTGAAGGGATTGCCATAAAACTACACACAAAGTTAAACACAATGCGAAGGTGTGTCATGTAGAATCGAGTCTATACCTCAAAGGTCAAGGTCACATTTGGAGGTCAAAGGTCAAATGAGTCAAAAAAATATATCGGGGGGCATTTGTTTCACTTGTTGGTGACATTGTTTGTTTAAATTTTAGACCAGTTGAAGCCTGATGTACCTGTTCTAACAATTTTATTAAAACACTAAAGAGTGAATCAATTAGTGTTGTTCCGATTAATCAGTTTGATCGACTAGAATCAATAACAGGATGCTGGGCATATTTTGTTTGAACATGGTTTTTAGTGCATTACACAATAACATCCGATAATGTTACAGTATCAAACATGTAGAATATAAAAAATAGGAAATAATATTATTTGGAACCCGGTTGGTATAATGGCTGGCCTTGACTGCAATGATATGTGAATTTGTAAACCAGGTTTTTCCTCCAGAGGCTGCCAACAGGGTCATCAAAAGCATGTTATGAGCCTGTTTTGTAATAAATGGAAACTAAAGAAGGTCATATAATGAACAATCAAAGATACATATTTTACGTTTCAGGGCGATCTAAGAAGAATGTGGAATGAACCGTTCCTCGTTCAGCCAGTTTCGAAAGATCTGGATGTATAGTGAATAATCTAGTAATAACGGTCGCCATGGTAATGGAGATTTCAATATGCTTGGACCCTGTGTGATCAGATATTTTAACTGGACGTATGAATGTTTACTTGTGAATGGATTGAGGCACCTGAGAATGTTGAAGTAAATGCTTCAGTTAATAAAAAAAAAGCAAACTAAAGAAGAAAAAAACTGCTAGGAAAGTGCGTAATGGCTCTGAAATTTCAGGTAGTGACTGAATAGAGTTTGGGTTTTTGAAGAAAAGAAAAAGATGAAAAAGTGTCATGGAATGGCGGTAAAAATAAAAAATCTGAAGAAAAGGAGTAAAAAACTGATAGGGACATGGCTGTACAAACAATTACTCTTTGAGTTGAGGTTTTTATTTCGAGACTTTTTTTATTGTGATAAGACATATTACATGGTGGTGTAGGGTTTTAACTTTGTTTAACTCTTTTTAATTTGTGATACAAAGCAGATCGCGAATGGTGTTGAGTAAAAAAGAAAATGTGTTAAGAAAAAATGATTGTGATTTTAAGGAACGGAATTCTCATTGTGTTTTTTATTAATTTTAAATAAGATTTTTTTAAAAAGACTGTAATCATCCTTGTTTAAAGAAACTAACCTGCCAGATAATGGCAAAATTACACAGTAAAATTGTTTATCAAAACTCTATCCAGGCGTTCATTCAGGTCATGTAATAATGAATATATGCAGATTAAAAGTAAAGATTTATAACGGGTTCTTAAAATACCCGATATTGAATATGTGTAAAAATGATTGGTAACTCATAATTCGACGCTTCATTTTTGGGGTTTAGCCTGGCTGGTTAAAGCTGTTTATACTGTGTTTATAGAGTTCGGATTCTCAAAATATGTAGGTAATATATACCTGGTCATCAGTAGGTTTAGAAATGGTGTGCATTGGCGGGATAGCTACTTTGTCAGGATATATGTAGCCTATTTATGTTTATATTGTGAAGCAATAGTATAGAGACGTAGCCTGTGGTGAGGATAATTGTTGTGTAAAACATTGAATGTAGATGTTTATTTTAAAAATGGTGTATATACATTAGTTGTCAAGTATTTATTATACGGTTTGTAGTTCCATTTATACATGAAATATTATATACAGTAGTAAACAGTAATAATGTACTTTAACTACACGGGAGATGGAACTTAACAGAAGTTGAGGCTTTTTGTGTCGCCTACTTAGCATCCATCACACTTTAACCTGCAACCTAAACTTGGCCATAACTTGAAAAGTATTTTGGCCTGTTCATAAAACTTCACACACGTTTTCATCTTACCTCTTGGTGTGTTGTTAAACACGTCAAATAACTCTGGCTTTCATTTTGGCAGAGTTATGCCCCTTTTTATAGTTGGATTTTACTTGCTGAAATAAGCGCACGGCAGGCGACACAAGTGTTTCGAGGAACACACTTCTAGTAAACTAAATCTTACTCTGCACATCATTATATACTAGGCATTGTGGTAATTATTTAGTCAGATTATCTTCCCCTTTATTTTCGTGGCCAGTATCAGACAATGTCTCACATGTTTTATTCTCACATGTTTCTAAATAAGTACAAAAGGTGATGCATATGTTCGAAGAGAAATACATTTGAACTAATCTTTTCCGTTATTTGTTTTCAATTTGCTAATGTTGGTACATTTTATTTTTAAATATCAGTATTTGCCATGGAAACGGGCATTCCCCAGTTTTATCCGGTGCAATATATTATAGCATTGTTTGGTTAGAAGACTAATAACTTAAATCATGTTCATCTAAGAAAATTGAATATCTTTAAATGATCAAGTTTAAATTAACAAGCCGGCTATTAAATACAAACTTTAAAATTACATTTCTGAGATCCATTATATTCATTTTCTGTTTAAAAGAAATAGGATCTAATTTCGAATAAACTTCACTTTTCGGTAAGCGGGCGTAAATGTGCACGCATCCGGTTTGGAATGCGGAACTAAGCATGCATTCAGTGTACCTCAATAGAAAATAACTATTCCCGACTACTGACAACATTTATCTTTCTTGCACGTATTTATCATTACCAACCTTACAAGGCTTTTATTGTTGGTACTATAACAACGGGAAAATGGTGTAAATATAATAATTGATTTACAGATTTTCTGCATTAATGCGGTTTTGAATGCCAGTAGTGAATGGCAAATTTACCATGAAGTGGATAAATGGATTTGTCTTCACTACTGGCGGTCAAAACTGCATAACTCCAAAAATGTGCGAATCGATTCTATATTAATACGTTTGCTTTGGTTTTTGGGTTGAAACACAGAGTTACAGACAAACAGGAGACGACATGAAAACAAGTTTAAGTTCCACAGTACATGTATTTTTCATGCATAATGAAGTAGGTACAAAAATTGATAAAGTGAATCTCTACTCCACTGTGAAAACAACAAAAACTCATCTTGGTCACTATTAGCAGAAATATGGTTGTAAAGGGCAGTGACAAAGACATTCTAGAATAAAAAATTTTTTGCTAAATTTCTTTTTTTCTTTCTGCTTTAATATAACATTAGACGTTATATAGTTATTAAATTTGTATCAAACAAATACGTTTGTACCTACTTTTCACAAGCATTGTTTTAGATGTTCGTGATAAACTTTTTCCATTTAGATTTCCAGTTCCAGGCGATGACAGCAGTCCATTTCATATCAGTAGGAGAAATTCCTTAACATATCAAAAAATATCTGTAGGAATTTTCACCAGCTTGGCTTTAGATTTTTGTGTTAGTTTTTTTCCATGTAGATTTTCGGTTCCAAGCAGTGAATACAACCCAGTTAATATCAGTAAAAATAATTTATTTATAAAGGGCTATTCCATTAAAACATACATGAGACCGAGGGAAGGCACTTTTGAAATTAAACACCCATCCATAGAGGCAAAATTGATATTGAAGAACCAAATTTCAGAAAATAGGGTTCGCCCATAGATGTTTATTAAATTGCCTTCCTGGGGTCCCTGGTATGTTTTAATGGAATAGCTTAAATCACATATCTGCAACAGGAGATATTTATTGGCATTGCTTGATCCGATTTAATGTGTTTGGTTACCTGGTCTGTCACATGGTTGGTGTACAATAGGAACTGACCAACTCCTGGGTGTTGTAAGAGGCATATTTGATAATAAAAATATTGGAGTTGTGGCTCTTATTTAATGAAAATGCTGTATTTTGCCTTGCCTTTATTTTACATCCGATCATTACCAAACTTAAGTCTTTAGCCTTCATTTGCTGGTGCACTGAAATACATTTCAGTCCCATTGAATTATTAGTGTTTTAAATGTGTCTGACTTCATTTGACACATGTTTTATTAATTTATTAGTTATTACCAAGTATTGTACGCAGATAAGTATCCATCAATACAGTTACTAATTAACTGCATTCTTTTATGCAATCTGACTAATTCAACCTGCAATTTAAAGACAGTTGGATTCTGTAAACAACAGTTTCTCTACAATCTTCTTAAGTGTAATATTTGCAATATAGTCATTTTGTAATTTGTGAACTGGTTTGATAAAGCAATCTAGTTTAAAAAGTCACAGCTAAGAGTGGTTGAGGTTATTATTTATGATGCAATTAAATACTTTTTAACTTATAATATGATTGATATCGCCGTATAATTATATAAAAAATTACCTGTAATCATGTGACTTCAGTTTTCATCATCATTACAATCATCGTCATCATCGTAGAAACGTTGTTTCTCACAACTCATCCGCCATGTTGATATATATTTTTTTGTATTGTTTCATATTATAACATTGAATTTTGTCAACTTTTGTTTGCTTACAATTCAATGTACATGATGGTAAATAAATTGTGCATAAAAGAAAAAAAAAAATTGTTTTGATTTAGTTAAATTTCCATAAAGTCAATATGTTATTCTGCAATCAGTCATTCATATATATATATATATATATATATATGTGCTTTCATGACATGCTTTCCTGTTGGCGACAAAGGCGAAGGCGACAACACGGAGGTTTTCCGTTTAGCTCACATTTTTCAAAAGCTGCATGCACTAGGTCAGGCAACCTTTATTTGTGGCATGACATTAACTTTATTACTTTGTTATACCCATGCAAAACTAAGTTTAGGGGGTGTGTGGGTGGGGTGTGGCAGTAGACTGGATTCATTCTGTCTGTGGACACAACTTTGCTCTATTACTCTTCAGTACTTAAAGATAAAGGTTGAGTATAAAAAAAACAAAATGGTCCCAGAGAAATTTTTCTGATAATTGTATGCATTATGCTGCTCAGAGGGGTTAAATCAAACCATAAAATTTGGCATGTAAATACATTAAACATTACTCATACAGATATATCATCACAATTATAAAATGTATTTATTTTCTATACTTTCCAAAACAAAACTGTTATACCTATCTCAAATGTTGAATGTTGGTGCATCTATTAATAGCTGTACCTGTAAAAATAAGATCAGTGATTGGTCAGAAGGCTGAAGCAGACGAAATACTAACTGGCTACAGTGTACACACAATGGTGATAGAGGCTACCAAACGCTGGGGTATAAAGCCACGCTCATGAAACTGCTATGACCCCTATACATTGTGTGGGCAATGGGTTCAAGGTCACCAGTGAAGTAAGAAGAGATTCTTACTTCACTGAGGTCACCATCACCTGATGTCCGCTCTGTAACTCCTCAATTGAAGATTTGTAGTCACTTGGCATGCATGAAGCTTCATGGGTAGACTGAGGATGACTCATATACATTTTGGAGTCCGTGTGGTCTATGACTTGATAACGAAAAACCTTGTCGGCTCTATTACTCTAGATTTGTAGCCACAGTCATAAAACTTTACAGGCAGGGTATCCATGATGCAAGGATGACCCATATCCATTTTGGGTCAAGAGGTTCAAGCTCACCATGACCTGATGATGAAACACCTCGTCTGCTCTGTAACTCTTCAAGATGTGTGTAACCACATGCATTTAACTTCACATGTAGACTGAGGATGACCCCGATACATTTTGACCTGATAATGAAACTTTGCATAGACTGTCCATGATGAGAGGATGACTTCAATACATGTTGGGGTACATTACTTAACTAAACCAAATTGCTAAGTACCTACCTAAGAATATGTCTTTAATATTGTCATTGTTTTGTGTATTTTGTGCTTGATTCGAGATACAGTTAAACTGCAAAATAACGAGTGTAAATCATCTGCTCTGATTGCATGAACATATTTTAAAACTTTAAGTCGATGTGATTTCTTAGAAATATATAACACTTATACAACTGGGTATGTAGGATTTTATTAAGTACTTCGAATTAGTGAAGCTTTCGATGTTCCTAATTCTAACATATATGCCAGTTAAAACTATTTTGATATCATGTTTTACTAGCATTACCACTACAAATGCGTTTGCAAATTTTTTTTTTCGAAATATTTAATGTTAACGATGAATTAGTTAATTGAATTTCAAACAATATTCAATTTAAATGGAGGTAATTTAAGATTATCCACATTTCATTTTTTTATAGACGGAGATAAATGGGTGAAATTTTTATGTTTTTTTTTCTATTATTTCATACCAATTTTAAGAATTTTATATCTTTAAGCGACCTTTGACTCATGTGTTTCATCAGCACATTTCATGTTTTCATATAAAGGGAGGGTAACTCTCAAAAGATGTAACAATTTAAACAAAAAATAAATGTTTTACAAACTATGGGTCCGAAAACAAAATACTTACCACATATCTATTCTAAAATATATTTAAAATAAGAAAATTAGTTGATACAAAAGTGAGTAATTAGGAATTTTGTTCAGTGTATGTAAAATATGTTTAGCAACACCTAGAGAATTTTGAAATATTTACCATTTTATATATATGTATTTTGGGGGTTCTGGCTCAATTTTTTTTTTTACATACTTCGGGATATGAAATGGTAGATACTTACTCAAGTTTGATTTTTTAAAATCTGAAAACAAAATATGAAATGGGTACCTACTTGCTCGGGTTTGATTTTTTAAAATTTGAAAACAAGTATGTACAAGAAATAAAATACTTGTTTTTCAAATTTTAAAAAATCAAACCTGAGTAAGTATCTACCCCAAAATACATAGATAATAAATCACCATGGTGATTTACTTGATTTATTAAAACTTTTTTAAAATAGGGGTAGTGAAGATTGCAAGTTTAAATTATTTTTTTTTTATAGTTATCAAAATTACAACATATTTTTTTTTTGTAATAAAATATGATTAAACATCAATACGTCTAAATTTTAAGCACTCAGCATTATAATCTTTAAATTTCCAATAACGTGTCATTATTCTGACTGAAACTCCACCACAATCAGCACAAATTTTATTTTTTGCTCTTGTGCCTTTTTTACATATTGAGCACGGCAATACATGACTTGTTTTTAATCTATACTTATGCAAACTGCAATAATTAGAACCTTTTGTAGTCTTATTTTTACACGGATTGTGTAATCCAATTTTAAGAAATTTGCAAACATTGATTTCCATTGTTTCTTTTTGATATATTTATTTATATTAAATAAAAAAAAATATATAAATATATCAAAAAGAAATAATGAAGACTGAAGAGATTATAGAAAAATTAATACACCTGTTTGAAGCAGGTGAAATAGATAAGCAAACACTATCTAATGGTATAAATGCATTAAAACCTCTTAAAGAAGTTCCAAAGGAAACTTCAAAAGAGGTCACATCTCAAACATTAGAAAATTTACTCAAAAGACGACGTGCTAAAAAGCAACGTAAACGAGAAAAGCAGAAATATGATAAATTACAAGACTGAAATGTTATAAATGAACAAAAGCAGAAATATGTCAAATTACAAGAAAATGTTATAAATGAACTGAAAGAGTTTAATGATAGAAAATCTAAAGAAGGTTTTCCAGAATTAAAACTGGTTGACAAACCAAAATGTGTTTTTTTCAAAGCATACGAGGCGCCTGTCGAGGAATACAAAGACCCTTTAAAACTATTTCATGATGGGAAATCCATTATCACAAAACAAATACATAAAGAGATATCAAAGAGTTTGCAAAAGTAAAACAAAGATTATACTTTCATTTCGGTCTTACTATAGATTTAAATAAAGACGATGGTGCTACCAAAAAACACGTCCAAACGGCAGTTTTATATAGTGAGCAAAATGTAATCTTAAACTCTGCAAAAATAAATGAGTTTTACGATGAAGCATCTGCATATATACAAGACAGCCTTGAAAGATATATAAGATATATAAGTGGAGGTTCAGGATTGGAGATGGATCATTGTGTTAAGTTTTACTTGAATATTGCAAAGTATGAACCATTAAAAGGTTCTTCATATTTTCCTTTGCCTAAAGCAGTAGCTGATAAGAAGGCAATTATCAATGTAAAAAACGACGATGATCAGTGTTTGTTTCATGCAATAAATTCAGCTTTAAATCCAGCTAAAAAGAATTCTGATAGATTATCAAAGTATCCTAGTATAGAGTTCTTAAAGAAAAAGGGCATTGACTTTCCCACTCCAATTTCTCAAATTTCCAAAGTAGAAAAACAAAACAACCTTGCTATCAACGTTTACGGATATACAACAAGAAAAAATAAAAAGGTAAAAAATAAAAAGATAAAAAGGTAAAAAATAAAAAGGTAACTGTTTTTCCATATAAAATATCAGAACAACCAAAAGATATTGAGCGAATTAATTTGCTCTTAATATCTGAAGACATTGAGGTTGAAGAAGAATCAGAGAATGAAGATGATCCAAATAATGAAGAAGGAATCATAGATGACAGCTATGACCCTGATGATTATCCCGACAAACCAACAACAAAAATAACAAAATATCACTATTGCTGGATTAAAAATCTGAATAGACTACTTTATGACCAAAACAAACATAAAGGTCAAACTTACTTCTGCGATCGTTGCCTTCACGGCTATTCTGGAAAAGGACTACTTACCAAACACAGAGAAGACTGTGAGGGTATCAACAAAAAATCTTGCAGAATAGAAATGCCGCAAGAAGGTAAAAATCACATAAAATTTAAAAATCATCAAAATCAGATGCCTGTGCCTTATGGAATATATGCTGATTTTGAGAGTATAATCAAACCGCAATCAATCAAATTTGGAAAAAAATCTGAAATCACAAATGTACACGAAGCTTGTAGTTTTGGAAACCAGGTTGTCAGATATGATGGCAAAGCTAAAGAACCTGTTATTTACAGAGGTGAAGAAGATGCTGTTGAAGTGTTTTTAAATTGCATATAATGTGAGAAGAGCAGCATTAATAATATATTTGCTCACCCAAAACCATTAATCATGACACAACAAAATGAAAAAGATTACGAAAAAGCAACACACTGTTGGATATGCAAGAATAAAATAGGTATGGAATTCAAAAACGGCAAAGTAAGAGACCACTGTCATTTTACAGGTGAATACAGAGGCGCAGCACATAAAAACTGTAACCTGAAACTGAAAATAAAACCAAATAAAACAATCATCCCTGTTGTATTTCACAACCTCAAAGGATATGATAGTCATTTGATTATGCAAAAAATACATAAAATGAAAGGTAATATACCATGCATCCCAAATAATGCTGAAAATACATATCATTTAGTGTCGGCCAGCTTAGATTTTTAGACAGTTTCCAATTTATGGCTTCGTTTCTGGAAAAATTGGTTGATGCAACAGACAAATCCGATTTTAAAATTATCAAAAATCAGTTTGGGGAACAAACAGATTTACTTTTACGAAAAGGTGTTTATCCATACGAATATATGGACAGTATGGAAATATTTAAAGAAACGCAATTACCGCCCTTGGGAAAGTTTTACAGTAGTCTTTCAGATGAAAGTATAAGTTCCAAAGATTATGAATATGCTCAAAAAATATGGAAAGAGTTTAACTGTAAAACTCTAGGAGATTATCATGATTTATATCTAAAAACTGATGTAACTCTGTTAGCAGATATATTTCAAACTTTTAGAAAAACATGCATGAATGCATATAAACTCGATCCCTTGCATTACTACACAGCACCTGGATTATCTTGGGATGCTTTACTTAAACATTCTAAAATAGATTTAGAACTTTTGACAGACATTGACCAGCACTTGTTTGTAGAAAAAGGAATGCGAGGTGGCATAAGTATGGTATCAAAAAGATATGCTAAAGCAAACAATTCATATGTGGCTGATTATAACCCTGACGAGGAAAACAGCTTTATAATGTATTATGATGCTAATAACTTATATGGGTGGGCAATGAGTCAGCCACTTCCATGTTCTGGCTTTGTTTGGAAAGCCAAAAACAAAAAAGGAAAATATTCTAAACCAAAACCTGGCAAAGGACAAATACTTGAAGTTGATTTAGAATATCCTAAAGAACTTCATGATAGTCACAATGATTATCCACTTGCCGCTGAAAGATTAAAAGTAAAAAAGGAATGGTTGTCTAAATACCAGACAGATCTGTTAGAAAATAATAGCATGATAAATACAGAACAACTAGTCCCAAATCTTATGGACAAAGAAAAATATGTGATACATCACAAAACCCTGGAACTGTATTTATCTTTGGGTATGAAACTAAAGAAAGTACACAGAGTATTAGAATTTAATGAAAAACCATGGATGGTATCATACATAAATCTAAACACAGAACTTAGGAAAAAAGCTAAATCACAATTTGAAAAAGATTTTTACAAACTTATGAACAACTCTGTGTTTGGCAAAACAATGGAAAATTTACGCAAGCGGACTGATATAAAACTAGTCAGAACTGACGGCTCCGACAATGAAAAAATAAGAAAAATACTAGCTAAACCCAACTTTAACAGGCGTATAAAATTTTCAGATGAATTGTCAGCATTACATGTAAACAAAACAAAATTAACATTAAACAAACCAATCTATGTTGGGATGTCAGTATTGGATTTATCAAAGTACATGGTGTATGATTGGTACTATAATACTCTAAAGAAAAGATACGGGGATAAATGTAGTTTATTATACACAGACACTGACAGCTTGCTGGTAAAAATCAAAACAGATGATGCATACAAAGACATGGCTGAAATGAAAGATGAATATGATCTGAGTGATTATCCGCAAAACCATCCGCTGCACGATGATACAAACAAAAAAGTATTAGGCAAAATGAAAGACGAATGTGCTGGTGTTGCTATAGCTGAGTATGTTGGATTAAGACCCAAGCTATATTCTATTTTGAGAGCGGATGAACAACTTATCAAAAAAGCAAAAGGAACAAAAAAATATATAATCAAAAAACATATCAACTTTGAAAACTACAAGGATGCATTGTTTAACAAGAAAAAATACACCCATGATATGAATATGATACGCACGATGAAGCATCAAATATACGGCATAACAGTAAACAAAGTAACACTGTCACCATTTTACTCAAAAAAATACATTCGAGAAGATGGAATTACAATGGATGCATATGGTTTTTATAAAAACTTATGAATTTGGGTATCAGCAGGAACAATAAGTAATTCTTCTTTGACAAATCCTCTCTGCGGCGCTGGTAATTTCAAATAATAAACTCTTATGCCTTGCGTCACCATATAACTTTTAATCTTGTGAATATCTACACTCCACATTGGATCAGTTGCTCTGGGTCTTCCACCTTCTTGTTCCCCGGGTTGATATAAATATCTTACACTTGCATTCATACAGATAGGATCACCTTTTAATATTTTTGTTTCAACAGGAGGGGGCTTTTTTGTCTCCACATTTATTGCTTTAACAACTTCTGGTAATCTCTTTACCCACTCTCTGTTGCGTTTTTGCGAATCTATTTCCTTAGCATACTGATAGCCAAACAATCGTTCAGCTAATGTTCTGTTAAATCTTTCCACTATAGCTTGGTCTCTGTGTATTTCTGTTCTGCCTCGTCTGATATTTACTTTGTGTTTCGCCATCAACTGCGATACTGCACCCATAAATTCTCTGCCTGGATCCACTTGTAATAATTCTGGATATTTCTTGTAATAATTTTGGATATTTTAGATGTCGACTGTATATTTTCTCAAATGCTTTGGCAACTTCTGTGCTATCCTTGGAAGTCAGTGGCTCTGCTTCTTTGTATCTACTTGCAATATCAACCACAGTCAACACATATTTATATGTCTTGCGTCCACGGCCAAAGCCAAAAGTATCATGCGGCAGAAATAACAAATCAGCTTGATGCACTCCATTCTTAGCAGAAACATCAAACCTGGGTCTAATTATTTCTTTGGCGCAGGTAAATAAATCTGCCACACAGCTTGTTTTTTTAAAAATGCTAATGCCTGTTTCTTACTGACACCAGCCTCTTTTGACAATTTTTTAACTGCTGAGTAACCTCTCCAAAATCCTTTTGGGCTGTAATAAATCTTTTCCATTTTTTTTCTACTAAAGATTAAAATTTATATAACTATAAAAGAAAAAAATGGATATCACAACTGCACGATTCGATGAACTGCTCGAAGAGCAAAATCAATATAGCACAAAGAAATGGACAGACTTGGAACTAAATAAAATATACACTATTACAGATACAAAAATAGTAGATACTGAATATGGCCCATCCATGGTATTGACATTATTAGATAACGGTGAAGTATGGGCGCCTGATCATCTCAAAAATAAATTAGAGAAGAGTGCCAAACCACCATATTATATGCGACCACTTGGATTGAAACCATGTAAAAACAACAAAAAAAATAGGTATCATGCATATGACTTAGTCTTTCCAAAGGTTATTCCAAAGTAAACATACTTAGTCATTCCAAATCCAAAGAAATCCAAAGTAATTATAGTTTTAAACTATTTTTTTTTATAAACTCAATTTGTACGCCACAAATCCAGTTGCAACCATGCCCACCACAATAAACATAATTTCTCTATTCTGTTGATCCGGAGATGGTGTATAAAAATCACTCAACTTGGGCTCCGGTTCCAAAAGCAACTGTTTGCCAGTTATGTAATAATACTGTTTCATAGCCTGGTCTACATCATCAAAAGTCTGCTCTGCATGATGCTCTTTTTGCAGTTGCTTATTAATAAAATCTAATCTCTCTGTTCTTTTTTTATTCCACGCCGCTTGTGCTGCGTTTAATTGTTCCACTGCTTTGTCATGCCTTTGTCTTTCCTCATCTGAATGACTTCCCATTTTTGAAAAGAAATAATTTGAACCGCTAAATGCAAATGCATTTGTTAATGCGCCACCGATCATCATTGCTACTGCACTTGCCATTTTTTTATATATATATTTTTTTAAATTATTTCATAATATCCGCAAGAATAATACCTTGCTTAATCAGCATATCCTTTGTAGCTATTGCTAATATTATATCCACAGACAGCATCCCAACATCTGTCATATTAAAATCTACTTTAGGGGCTGGTCTTTTTAGTAGTTTTCTGCCAATCTCAGAATATCCAACAGTTAAAAGTGTTTCCACTCCAGCGTGATACATCATATTTACAATTTGTTTTCCGTCAATACTTGATGCCATTTTTTTTATATTATTTTTTTAAATAAATTATTAAAAACAATCAAACGGGTCTTTTGGTGCAACACGAACAGCCACAGGTTGCACAGGTTGCGTAGCAGATTTCTTGTTATAAATATACAAACCCAACCCAGCAATGCCTACTAATAAAACCAGACACGGTGGAATATAATTTTTGTATACGTTTATTTTGATTTCTGGTTCCTCTTCATCTATTGTTATTTTTGTTATTTCATTTTGCTTTGCAGCATCTTGCTTTGCAGCATCTTGCTCTACCAAACGCTTTGCCTTTCTTGCCGCTGCTCCTTTTTTTCCAGCTTCTATTCTTTTTGGATTTTTTACTTTTTGCACAGGTATAACTTCACTCTCTTGGTTCTCCATCATTTATATTATCTATATTTTTATTTTTATTAAAATCAATATGTCTAACAGTTGTCAGTATTGCTGTAAATGAAGCACATTCCATACCTGTAATACAACTCACAACAAGCACTTGTCAAAGCATGATTAATAAATGGGTCTTCCTCCAAATCTTTTATCAGCTTTGGTGGATTAGTTACATTAAAATATTTTGATACTCCCATCGCATACAAGTTAATAAAAGAATTGCCTAAAGTCTTTGTCATGCTTGCCCCAAGCCTTGCTTCATATCTACAGTAAAGTTTGTTAATTTCATCCGGGGGCATGCTATCTATATTTGTGAGTTGTATGTCTTTACCCAAATATTGACGACTACCGCCGCCAGCCACTATGGCTGATAATCTTTCTTTTTTTGTTTCTTGTTGCTTTGATTCATCACGTTCCGTGAAACCTTCTGATATATCTTGTAATAGTTCTTCCGCATTCATTTTTATATTAATAATTTTATTTTTTATCTTGAAATAAACATAAAACATAAAACAACCAGCTGCGATATTCATGCAACTAGTAATTGTTAGAATTGTTAATAGCATTGTTATTAATATTGCTATTTTTTTTATTAGCATTGTTAATTTGCTGCAAGCATTGCTATTAACATTGCTACTTTGCTATGAGCAATAATATAAGCATTACTAATTTACTATGAGCAATGCTATAAGCATTACTATATTTCCTGATATTTCCATTATATTTTCATGTCAGTATTGCTACTTTGCTGTTAGTATTACTATTAGTAACAAAGCAATGCTGTTAAAAAAATAGCAATGCTGTTAAAAATTATTCAACCCAATAACCAGTTGGTTGGTTGGTCCTCAAAATTAACTTGGAATATTTAGTCTTTGCTAAAGCTTTTCTTATTCTGGTTCTCTCTTCCAGCGTCGGAATAACATCATTTTCTCTCAAACAATTTTCATAACTATCTCTGTCTTTGGTGTAAAACATACATAACCATTTTGCTTGCTCCCTTAAATCTTTTAATACCGAATTATATCTCTGTGAAATGACCCATACTGATTGTTTGGCGTGACGACCAGAGAATGCCAACTCTGATAACATATCCTTTTTCTTTGTTAATTCTTTTGTGGCGGAGCAATCATCAATGATGTGTGGGCTTGCCAGCATATTGTTTGAAAAATAAACGCAACAGTTCTTGTAACATTTCTTTGCCGTTGCTAACGGGATTGACAAAAAAATTTTTTTATCTTTTGGGTGTCTTACATCAACTATCCAGGATCTATTTTTATAAGCCTCGTTCCACTCTATGGTTGGACACAATATAATTATATGTTCAAAAACTCCAACATACTCTTGTTCAAGTATGTCAAGAACAAACTCTGTTTTGCCGCAGCCTGTCTGACCACAGATAATGGCACTGTGTGAATATTTAGGATATTTTTGTTGCAAACTAGTATCGTGATTCCTTAAATCTTCCATCTTCGAAATTGATTTGCGCATCTTGTATTATATATAGATAAATATTTAAAGGTTGATCTGCATCTGCTTTTTTATTTATTAGTATCGTTATGCCTTCACTGCCGTTTTCTATTTTTCTTCCACTGCCGTATAATAAATTGTCATCACATGTTCTAAGGTCAAGCCACAAAGCATATGATTTTGTCAGATAGGTCTCAAGAGAAACATTGGTAAAGTTTAAGTCCCTCGCTACTATTTCTGTCTCTTTGTTTCTTTTTGATGTCAAGGCAAAATATTTGTTGATTTCATCCCAATGTTGATATGCCTTCATGCCCTGACTATACAACTGATTTGGTACTCCCTCTATTGTCACTTCAACCTTTTCAATCTTTGGGTTGTAATAGGTTTCTGTGCTTGTTCTTTCTGGGTCTTCAAACAGCATTAGAATACCTTTCATGCTCTGGCTGGTACATTAATGTTGATATTCCAAAGGGTATCAGATTATTTTTTTTCTATGTCGCAAGATACGATCATACATAAATACTATCTTACCATTGATTTGCTGTCTTATTTGTCTGGATAATTCAACATCACTAACCATATCAAATTCCAAGCAGATATTTTTTATTACATAAGATGCATCAGCATCAGTGCTTTTGATAACTTTGTTATAATCATTAAACGTTAATTCATATTCTAACCTGTCACCAAGCCCCGCTTGATAAAATGGCATATGACTTTCTAACATTTCAAAGTCCAGTGGAATACAAAATCTATTTCCATAAGCTGCTGCTATAGCTTCATCTTCGGTGTCTGAGGAAGCATCTCCCGCGCCAACTCTATGTTTTAACATGTTTGCTTTACCAATACCTTGGTAAGCTATGTTTACTCGTTCAGTAGGGCTTTTCCATAAATCAACATAACAATGATATATATCACTGTCATCTATTGACATGACTTCGTTGCCACTTATTCTTATTGTCATTTTTTTCACAATTGCTCTACCCAGATTCTGGTATAGAGTAGCGTTGGCATCTGTTCTGCTTTTAAGTTATATTTCAAAGGCAAGACGAGCAGTACGAGGAACTATTACATCATTAGTACTTAGATTGGGAAATCTTACAAGCAGTTGCTGGTTTTGGTCTATTGTTGATGGATTATTAGTTATTACTACACTTGTGCGGATGCCTTTGGCACCATGAGGTTCTCTTAGTTTTCTATGAGGGTTGAGTTTGTTTCCGTATGCCGACATTGTTTTTATTTTTTAAATATATTTTTTAAAATTAAATAAAATAAAACAATGGCTGAAGGAGGATATGACAATCCTGTGTACGATCCAGATGATTATGATGAATATTATGATGATGATTTACCAATGGTGCCTGATGAGCCTGTTCTAAGAAGTCTTTTTAATGAAAGCGATCATCTTTGCTGACCTTGGAGGGAGGCTGAGAGAATCCCAACTTGAAGCACACAAAAAAAATCTTGTAAAATCCTTTTATGATGAAATAGAAAAACGATATAAGATGACACCGGATAAAATGGATTATGACCAGTTTAAAGTATCATCTGATGGTAAAACATTATACTTGCGGTTGTTTGGTGATAAAGAAATAAGAATAACTTCCAAGCAAGGTTATTTTACATTTCTTGCTCTTGGTTCTTTGGTAATTGAATATAACAGGATTATTGGCTCTGGGGGAACAAAGGCGGTAAGACAATTTTTGAATTTGCCGGAGTATGACAGTAAAACAAAATTATCACAAAAAGCTCGGCAAGCGTTGGAAAGCACAAGAGATGATTTACCAGATAATGTGGATGCTATTTCATTACAAGATGTATCACAAATTATTGATAACATAGATACATCAGTACAGTAAATGGAAGATGATGTTTATAACTGGGATGTGGATGAGCGTCCTGATGTTGAAACACAAACAAATATAGACAAGCGTGAAATGGATGGAATAGTAAAAGCGATGACAACTGTCAAGGAAGAACTCACCAATAACTTAGCAAAACTCACACAACTTGATAAAGACATAACAAGAGAAAAACAAAAGTTAGAACAAGCTAAGACTGACGATGATAAATTCCAGATAAAAAGAATTAGCGACCGCATCAAAGACCTTGAAGTTGAAAGAGGTGCAAGGATGGATGTCATTAATGAGAACAGAGAAGCTTTTCGTAACCAAGTAAGCAGGATAAAAGAGACAATAAACAAAATATTGAACGAGGATACAACTCTTGGTGAGAGGATCAAAACCTTGTTTAGGGAGCAAGGTATTACTATTGTTAGTATTTTGACTGCGTTTGGTATGATTATTGGGGTATTGGTTGAGGCTATTATTCCTGCGACCGGAGGAGGGACTGCACCTGTTCCGACTCCAAAACCTGATCCATCAAGTGTAAAAGATTGGATAAAAAAACAACTATTTAATCTTGGTAAACTTCTTGCCAACCTGGCTGGTAAAGCTGCTGCAGCACTTCCAGGAGTTATTGGTGCAATAGTATCATGCCTTTATCTGCAACAGGTAATGTTATTAATTGGCTTGGTAACAATTTATGGGCTTTGCTTGTGTTTGTTTCCGGGTTGTTGTATGTAGCAGCTAAAGAGTGGTTTAGTAAATCTCGTAGATAAGTAATGCAGCAATACCTATTACTATAGTACCAACAATTGTAGTTGTTTTGTTATCTTCGTGTTCAATCGCTAGTTTTTGTATTTCTGGTGGGTTATGCTCCACAGTTTTATGTATTGATTTATCAAAGTCAGAATGTTCCGGTAAAAATTTCTTTGTTGTGGTGCCTTGAAAAGGTTGAATATTTTTTGGTGGCACTGGTTTTACATTTACATCATTATTCAATCCTAATGCTTGTGCATCGGTTGCTATTACAATTTCATTATTGTAGTCTTGTATTATTCCGATTCTTAATTCCATGTCACTCGGAGACATGTACAATCCACTTCCATAGACAAAATTTACTTTACTTCTTGCATATTTTAGGGTGTTTTCATATCTTGAAATTTGACTGGGCAAGTCGATGGGGCTATTTATTGCGTCCTCTACATTTGCCAGAAATTGTTTTTGTGCATCAAATGCCGTTCCAGTTCCAAGTATATCTGTTCTTGTTTGTGATTGTGAGCCAAGGATTGCCCAGCAGTATGTTCTTATGCTGTCATTAATTCTTTCTACTCCAGCTCTTGTAAATCCAGATGAACAATCTAGTATAAAAGTAGACCAGCTGTTGTCTGCCTCAGATCCTTGTGCAATGTAATCAATGTGGTATGTTTTATCCCTCTCATAAACTGTAAAACTCATCGTTTTGTTGTCGTATGCAGAATTTATCAAAGGATGATAACCAATATGTGTCCAGTAATTATAAATTGTTCCTAGACCATCATTATAGCTTTTTTTCTGTCTCCAGTCTGAATATAAGTCAACGTTAAACTCCTTGCATTATCTCTCGTATGCGTTTCGGTTATATGTGTTATTAAACGCATTCCAATTTGAGTCTTGCGGCATTGCTACACTCATCTCAAATAATATTCTTCTGACTTGGTAATAGACATGAAATCGAAATAACGAACCAACCAGGGCATCAGCTTTTAGATGATTGTCGAAATCAATACCACATCCAGTTGTCGCACACCAAATAGAAAAATTCAACTGGTTCTGCCAAAATAACATCCAATCTGTTCCCCATCGTTGGACTATATCATCTGATTTGACGTATGGAAGTTTGTATTTTTCAAAGACATTAGGAAATGATGCTTTAAAGCCTTTACCGTTTGATGTAATGACTATGTTTTGATTTATTATATCTATCACTTTCTTGCTAAAAGTATTTAAATATTGAGCATCCGGGTTATATTTGAATTTTTTAGAAATCATTTTTATTTGTGTTTTTATATATATATATTAAAAAAAAATGTTTCATACAATTTCAAACATAGACAACTCTATTAACTTACAACAGTATATCGATAATAGAGATGGAACTAAGCGCGTCGGATTAAAAAGTTTTACATACACTATCGGTTGGGGTAATATTATTCATGAAACCATAAAGACAAAAAAAAACAGATAAGGTGCATCGTATACCAGGTGGACTCTATAACTTTCAAGAGTTGGCAGAACACTTTAAATTGCTAAATGAAAATATTACCCTGGACATTATTGCCCAAATTGGTACAGTCATTTTAGATACGTCAATAGAGACACGAATGTCAAGCGGTCTTTCATATATGCTGGGATTCAAGGACAAAAAATGATTGACAGGTACTAATTTGGCAGATCACCCAATTGATTTAGCTCCTTATAAACAGCTATATGTTCATCTGGAACAAGTTAATACAAGTAGTAATTATTTCAATGGTAAGCCAAGCACTATTATAGGGGTTGTCCCTCTAGTAAATAAGCAGTTTGGAGATATAGTATATACAAGTGTTATCCTGAATATCACTGTCTTATGAATGGTGCAATTTCTGAATTGAAAATAGAAGTCAGGGGTGAGTATGGCGACAAAATAGATAATCACGGTTTGCCTATGAGTTGTGTTTTAGAAATTATTTAAAAAATATATTTTTATAAAAAAAACAATGACTATATTTGGACCAACAAGACCTAAACAAAACAGAAGACTTAGAGGCTTTGATAAATGATGTTCAAAATTTATATAGGCGAATTGTGCCTTTTGTTAACCAGTTTAATCATTTGAGAAATAGAGTTGATAATCTTAAATATGGGATTATAACAATATTTGCGGAGGCTAAGGGCCCACTTGTGTTGAATAGAATACTCTCATTTGGTAACGGTGGGGCAGAATCAAATGTGGGGCATGTAATGACACGCCGTGGACGGATTATGGGAATAGGTTTAGCATGTGAACGATTAGTTGGTGACGTATCTGTAATAGTTTCTGTCAATGGTGTTGAACAACCAAATTATGTTATAAAGCTTCACATCATCCCACGCAATCATGATAACTTTGATAGTTCTTTAGAGATTGGTGCTGGTTTTGTTGTTAACTTTGTATGCAAGATTGCCAAAGCTACCGTTGTAAATACGGTGGCATCATTATTAATTGAATTAATTTAATTTTTTATTAATAAATAAAAAAATGCCGAAGCAACCGACAGCACCAAGTTTATATCCTGAGTTGCCAGTGGAAGACGGACAAAATTATAGATTACAAAAGATTTCAGAGATTGAAAAAAAGTTAATTACAGAACGAGATATACGTCAGTCTCTTTATAAAAAATATAAACGTGGTATTAATATTACAGATGGAATTGACACTACCTTAATATCTGCAGGTGTTATTATGGCTGGGATTGGATTTGTTGTTCCAGTTTTGTTACCTTTAGAAATAGCAGCAATAGTATGTGGAGCCACAGGTGTTTGTATTAATTTTATCAGACGCAAGCTTAATGCAAAAGCTCAAAAACATCATGAAATAAAAACTTTGGCGGAGTCTAAGTTGAATAGCATAAAGCAGTTAATATCAAAAGCGTTGAGTGATGCACAAATATCTGAGCAAGAGTTCAAGATGGTTCTGGATGAACTGGAAAGATACTATAATTTGAAACAGGATATCAAACAAAAAAAACTTGAAATTAGTGAAGTTCAAAAAAAAGAACTAGTGGAGCAGGGAAGAAAGGAAGCAATGGCAACCTTACAAAAAAGTCTAAAAAGTGTGTCATGAATTGTTTTAGTAATGTGTATGAGTACGATCCACCACCTTTGTATTCAAGGTCGGAGAATTGTTGATTTGGGTGTAATTTTGATAACTTATAAAAAAAAATTAAACTTGCAATCTTCACTATCCCTATTTTAAAAAAGTTTTAATAAATCAGGTAAATCACCATGGTGATTTATTATCTATGTATTTGGGGTAGATACTTACTCAGGTTTGATTTTTTAAAATTTGAAAAACAAGTATTTTATTTCTTGTACATATTTGTTTTCAAATTTTAAAAAATCAAACCCGAGCAAGTAGGTACCCATTTCATATTTTGTTTTCAGATTTTAAAAAATCAAACTTGAGTAAGTATCTACCATTTCATATCCCGAAGTATGTAAAAAAATAATTTGAGCCAGAACCCCCAAAATACATATATATATTTTTCTTTTGGATCCTTACCCCTATGTGATTCGCTGCAGCATACCGATTGATATGTAAGTGGAATTACCAATTAAAAGTGTGTTGAATATCAAAAAGGGATTGAATTAAATGTTCTGTGTTGTGCTTGTTTTATTATGCTTTGAAAAATGGTAAATATTTCAAAATTCCCTAAGTGTTGCTAAACTTATTTTACATAGTGTATGTTCAACGTCACCTAGTCTCTCTATAACTCTTCAAGATTTGTAGCCACACTCATGAAACTGTCAATGGGGGGAGCATTTTGGGGTCAATAGGTTCGAGGTCAGTGTCACCACAACCTGATAATGAAAAGACTCCTGCTCTTTAACTTCCAAGATGTGAAGCAACACGCATTAAACTTCGCTTTCCGTGGTGAGAGAATGACCCCTGTATATATTTAGGTCAATAGGTTCAATGTCAAGATCCCCATTTCCTGGTGATGAAACACTTTGTCCGCTCTATAACTCTGCAAGGTGTGTCGTCACCCCCATGAAACTGCACAAGTACACTGTACGGTGAGAAAATGACCCCTATATGACAAGGTCACCATGACCGGATCATAAAAGACGTGTCCACTCTATTGCCTTTCAAGAATCGTGGCATTTCCATGGTCGCAGCTGGGGTATATCAGTTGGCTCTTCCGGACAACAGTTCTTGATTGTTACATTTAGTGGTCTCTTGGAAACTAGATGGGCAAAGGGTGAGTTCCAACCTGGTAAAATGTGAGTTGAACCCTGGACAAAATGTGAGTTGAACACTGGACAAAATGTGAGTTGAACACTGGACAAAATGTGAGTTACACCCTGGACAAAATGTGAGCAAAATGTGAGTTGAACACTGGTCAAAATGTGAGTTGAACACTGGACAAAATGTGAGTTGCACCCTGGACAAAATGTGAGTTGAACCCTGGAAAAAATGTGACCTGCACCATTTAGACCTTCACAGTTTACTGTTACTAGGGTGGTGGTGATCACAATTATTTCAAATATAGACGATATACGTTCGTTTTAGGTTTAAACGCATTTACATAGCATTATGATCGGGCCACAAGTTTTCACAACATTAGTGACGACCCTTTCCATAACATATATACTATTCATTTAACAAAATGGCTGAATAAAAGCTGAGGAAAAGACGGAAAATAGGGACTACAAAAGATGACTGAAGGAACTGCTTGACATTCAAATGTTACACAATTACAAATCAGCGATGAGGGTTTGTCAGGTGTAAAATTAATTTTAATTTAATTCAAGTTTGTATTTAATATTAAGACACTAGGAATACTGCTCGTCGTACCATAGGAATCGGACGTATTGTAAACATAGTACAGTATGTAGGTCTGTGTGTGTGTGTGTGTGTGTAGTTCTGAGGTTTAAAATCCCTCCGCCAACTAAAACGCCTGGAAACCCTGGTCGCTATGGGCACAATAGAGTCTGGACTTCTCTAGTGGAGTGTGTTGGTTGATCTGGTGCTGCTGCTGTGGTTGTCGTTTCTGTTGTGTGTGTGTAGGTGGATGTCGCTTTCGCTCTGTGTAGTCTTCGCTGCGGCGGTGAGGTGGTCTGGACTGGTCTGGCATGGTGGTCGGCTGCTGGCGTGGAGGTCCTACATCCGCTACGGTGTCATACATCCTCTGCTCTTCTTTATGGTGACGGTCTTGTTTAGGGCCACACCCATCACAGTATGACCCCTGCGCCGCACACACCGCCCGATGTCTGTGTCACCCTGAAGTCTTCTGTGGCTTGTGAAAAACCACGGTAGAATGTGGGCTTCGCTGCAATGTGATGACCAGAGGTTTATGGTTGAGTACAGGTCCATTGCAGCATCAGCCCGCGTACCGGTTTCCGACTTCAGAGATCTGGAGACATCAGATGATGTGTGCTGTGATGGGACGCAGGAGACACCTTCACATTTAGTCAACCGATATTCAATTCAAACCTGAGAATGACAAGTTCTCAGGTATTGAATATCGGCAGTGCCCTCTCCACGACGTGCACGTAG
Organism: Cyrtodaria siliqua; assembly: GCA_037043455.1. Classification (NCBI taxonomy): domain Eukaryota; kingdom Metazoa; phylum Mollusca; class Bivalvia; order Adapedonta; family Hiatellidae; genus Cyrtodaria; species Cyrtodaria siliqua. The sequence continues at coordinate 227,730 of JAWPHD010002484.1, forward strand.
TGAAGATCTAGAGAAGCAGTATGTAGGTCCCCGCATCTACATAATTTTATATAAAAATAGATAAAATATATTTTAATATACTAGTAGTGGATAGTCAATCTGGTTTATTACATGCAAATACAATATGTCCGATTCCTATGGTCGTACCGCCAGGACAATAACTTGATTAGCGTGCGTCTCACTACACAGTTAGCCCCCTTGCATGTGACTAGGATGTGGCACCATAAAAAGTAGGGGTGTGTTCTTCGGTTTGAGATATTTTAATAATTGCCCGTGAATATTTGTTTTTCCTGTTGCAGGTGAGAAACAATAGTGTGGATGAACTGCGATTAGACGACACTGACAGCAAAATATCACACATTTGTGGGTGCTCAAAATGCGTATGAATTTAGGTGCAAACTCTTTAGTAAAAGCCGAGAAGAGTACCTTGCCCGACACCACTCACATTAAAACATGACACCACTCACATTAAAACAAACCAAAAGTGGACTATGTAGCGGCTTTTGTTGATTTTTATGAGCAGCAATAATGGTATTTTACCCCCAAAAATACGTTTAGACTGTAAATGTAACATTCAGAATGGAAAACTGGAATTTATTCCTAATGGCCAACACAGCAAAATCGAAGTGTTGTGTGAGAGCTATAGGAGCTCTCGTAGCTCTGAACATCTTTATCCGTTCTTCATTAACGTTTCTACAATGACAGAAAACAATGTGTAGCATCTTCTTTGTTATGACGTAGAAGTAATGCTAATGTGTAGATAATTTGATAATAAGTTAAATTTTAGATTGCTAAATATATTTTGAACGACCATGCATAATAGACGCACATCTTAATATGCATTGCGTTGATCATATGTTTCTTTTATTAACAAAATATGTTTCAAATTCGATATAGAAGATATAGCTATTGTCCTAGGAATAAACTCTGTCAACTTGGGCAACACGCAACTTTCATTACTATGTCACTTGTGGCGTCTTAATAAAATCTAGCTCTTCAGCTGCGAAAACCCGTAGCTCTTATGGTGTGTACCGTACATATACATGATTCTCACGTCTACTCTCTTTCATAACATAAGGCATCACGTTTTCACGTTTTACAGACTCCAAAGTTCACCTAAATGTCGCTCAATGTTTGCAATTTCACGAATTAGATATACTTATTAATTGTATTAGCATCAAATACAAACATTTTGCGTAATTTTCAAATATTTGGACAGGTTAGCGAAAGGCCAACAAGTGGATGAGATACTGCCCGACTTTGCGAAAGCATTTGATAAAATTCCCCAATCTAGACCACTAGCGGATCCAAGGCGCGCGCCGCACCCGGCGCGCGCCCCCCCTAAAAAATCCGGATCATACATGTATGTCCATGTTACTGTAGATATAATATCAAACAATTTCGACGCCCTCAGTATTAAAAAATTTCTCGCTCGCTTCGCTCGCTCTACGCATAATGACTAATGAGTGGTTTAATTAACACATTGTTAAATCCTTTTATTTGAAAACGGACTTTTTTTATTCATACATGTCCATGTTACTGTAGATAAAATATCAAACAATTTAGATGCACGCCCTCAGTATTTTTTTTTTTGCTCGCTCCGCTCGCTTAACGCATAATGGCTAATGAGTGGTTTAATTAACAAATTGTTAAAACCTTTTATTTTAAAACGGACTTTTTTATTCATACATGTATGTTCATGTTACTGTAGATAAAATATCAAACAATTTCGATGCACGCCCTCAGTATAAAAAAAATTCTCGTTCGCTTCGCTCGCTCTACGCATAATGACTAATGAGTGGTTTAATTAACACATTGTTAAATCCTTTTATTTGAAAACGGACTTTTTTTTTATTCATACATGTATGTCCATGTTACTGTAGATAAAACATCAAACAATTTCGATGCTTAGTATATTATTTTTTTCGCTCGCTTCGCTCGCTCCACGCATAATGGCTAATGAGTGGTTTAATTAACACATTGTTAAATCCTTTTGTTTGAAAACGGACTTTTTTTATTCATACATGTATGTCCATGTTACTGTAGATAAAATATCAAACAATTTCGATGCACGCCCTCAGGATAACAAATTTTTTTCACTCGCTTCGCTCGCTCGACGCATAATGGCTAATGAGTGGTTTAATTAACACATTGATAATTCCTTTTATTTGAAAACGGACTTTTTTACCCTATCAATGCACTACCGCAACCGTTTTATGAGGCTAGAAACGGACCCGAAAATTTACCAAAATCTTACGCCCTCCCTAAGCTGAAATCCTGGATCCGCCCCTGTAGACTGCTATACAAACTTGGCTCTTACGGACTAAGAGGAAACACCAGCAAGTGGATCCAGGCGCTCCTTGGTAATCACAAACAGACAATCGCCCTGGAAGGCGTACACTCAACCAAGACCGATGTTCTCTCTTCTGGAGTCCCCCAAGGCAGCGTCTTAAGTTCCCTTCTTTTCGTAGAATGACCTATGACTTACCAGACCTGTGACTTACAAAACCTGTGCAAATCTTCAGATGCTCGATTATTTGCTGACGACAGTTCTCTATCGCGCCATAAATAACCACCAAGACAGCCTCCTACTACAGGAAGACGTCGCTGTTGTTGAGGATTGGGAAATTACCTGGCATATGAGTTTTAACACCTCAACATGCAATGTGATCCGCATATAAACAAGCAATAAGAAGCGCCTTATACAGTCTACATACCTACTTAACGGTCACAAAACTGATCGAAACTGTCGATGCCAGCAAGAACTTGGGAGTCACCCTGTCTAACAACATCAGCTGGAACAAACACACTGACAATGTCGTTGGTAAAGGCAACATAACCATAGTATACCTAAGGAGGAACTTCAAAGAGTGAACAAAACCAGCGAAGGCAGTCATATACACATCTATTGTACGCCTCGCCATGGAGTACGCCTCGCCAGTCTGGGACCCACACCGTCAATGTGACATCAAGGCCATTGAATGGGTCCTGCTTGGCTAAAGCCATTTATATTGTGTCTAGAGTTATGATTTTCAATATATATATATATACTGCAAGAAATAAGTTTAGCACGGTATTTTACATGTCTAGCTTAATGTGAAGTATTTGATAACTTTGGCATGTCAGAAGGTGTTCTTGTTTTTCACTTATTATGTTTGATTCAAAGTAAGTATCAGAGTTATCTCCCACTTATATAAACAACGCTTTTCACATTAAAACTAAGAATATTATCAAGAACAGGGTTAAACTTTATTAAATAACTGTTCTGGGTTTCGAGTGATAAAAAACGCAAAAACAATTGACATTAACCTTGTCATTATAATGAAATTACTAACCAAAGTTTTAAATTTTAAAATTATCTCCCTTTATATTGAATAAGAACGAAATTATAATTTCTGTAAGATATCGCAGATATCGTTTGAAAATAATGTCCTGCATATACGTGTTATGTAAATTATATTATTTATGGCCGCTGAATCTGCTCAATGGGATTTACCATGTTATTTATGTGCTAAACTTATTTCTTTCAACATATATACCTCGTCATCATAGCTATTTTCAGCGTACTTTGATTAATGTTTCGTGTTTTATCAGCACATATATTTTCATATAAAGGGAGGGTAACTTTCATATGATGTATCAATTTAAACAAAAAATAAATACTCATGCTCTATTGTATTTATACCCAGGGAGTACGTTATATAACGTACTCCCTGTTATACCACAATAACTAACATATGCTGTGTATATCCTCGGGTATTACACGATGCATAGTGTGTATTTAGGCTATTGTGGTATAATAGGTACATTTGTTATTAGGTCTGTGGGATAGTATAGAGAACGAAGGATATCTCTGTCACTATGAAAGCCAGTTAAATCTGCCTCTATACTGTCGTAATGAAAGCCAGTTAAAGCTGCATTTCTTCTTTCTCTCGATCTATACTATCGTAAAGAAAGCTAGTGAAAGCTCTCCATCCTTCTTTCTCTAAACTATCGTAATGAAGGACGGTGGAATTTTCTACACACAAATGAAACCACTGCACACAAATGAAACCACTGAACTAATTAATTCACTGATGAAAGCATGAATGAAATGCGTCTCTGGATGCTGTCGTTGTAACGTCAACCAATAGATTTATAGATTGAAACTAATTGACCAATCAGTGAAGTCTCAGCAATCGATCGCATCAAGAACTCGATACTATGCCACATGCCAGTGACACAGCGTTTAGAAGTGAGTCATGTCGGCTTTGTTTGTCTTTCACTTCACCTTTGACTGCATCTTTTAACTACAGGTATGTTTATGTTTACAAGTTGTCATTTTGTTTGCACGAGTTTGTGTTAGAATGCTACTTTTAACTGAATACTATTTTTAATTGAATTTTAATGACTTTTTTATTTTCCTGCTGCAATTTCTCCACTTGCAATTAGCTAGTGCAATTAGCTAGAGGAAAATGAATATTATAAGATAACACAATGCACACGAGGTATCTGATCAGGTGTGTGTGGTGGAGGGGTGGGTTGTGTGTTGTGTTGTGGGGGAGGAGGGGGGAGTGGGTGAAAGGAGGAGGGCAAAGAAAAATAGTTCAAAGAAATTTGACATATTACTAGCTATCGATAATATTGCACCAATTGATATATTTAAACGATTGGTAGTCTAATGAAGAAAATCACAATTTTTTATTTAATTATATGCAAGCTATTTAAAGCCAAAATAATGCAGGATTAATAAATCGAGATGCTTATTTTAATGCGTGATATAAAACTCAAGATTGCCTTGTGTCCCTTTAAAAAATGATGCAGCAAAGAAGACCTAGCAAAGTTGGAAATTCAATGATGATCGATGGACATCAAAGAAGGGGTGATCTGATTTTTTCGATATAGCTCCAATTTAAGAAGTACCACACGGCCCTTATCTATCTATCGCAGCTTGATTTAGTTTTATCTTAACCAAAATGGCCGTTGGGACATCAGGCTTTCGTGAGAGTCTAGGAGTCAAGCTTGAAATTAACAAATAATGATATTTTCTATTTCAAAAGGCCATGCAAAATATAATGATAATTTCCCCCAAAACACCCCTTTGTCACATAAATGAAATGGTCTTAATTCAAAGAAAGAACAGTCCATTATATATATTTAGCGGGTCAAGGGTTAAGTCAAAAGTTAAGACTTTTACATATTTTCAAATATCCTTATTAACCTCTAATTTAAGCGACCTACAGAGCATTTTTTTAAGATACATTTTTAGCTGTGGGTTTTATTAAACCATAGCAGTATTACAAATATAAAGAAGACATCTAACAATGATAGAAAAAGGTGTTCAAAAAAAATAATTTTGACTTAAGATATTGCCAAGAAGCTTTCTGAATATGGACCCAGGGATAAGTCAAGCATTTTAAGCTGCGATTTCATTGAACGTTTACTGTGAGTTTATATTATAAACCCGAACAACACCATATTTTGATCGATATAAATTTAAACATTTTATTTAGTTATTTTTTTCTAGGAAAAGGATGAGTCGTACCCCATTTTAATATAAAACATAGAAACTGTTATCTATACATGAATGGTGTCATTTGTAAAATGTATTTCATCTGCAGGTAGACTGAATACAGTACAGGGTAATGGATACTTACTGAGAACCAGCCTCTGTAAAATGACATCACCACGGCTGGGTAGATTTAACTCAGGTAAACAAAACTTTTTCAGGGCCACTACTCATGTAAAACAAAGAATGTTTTTTTTAAATGTCAGTTCCACTTGAAAGGGACATGCAAAAATCTTTGAAGTATTTATCAAACATTAAAATAATCACCTCTAAGTAATAGCTAGAGTATGGTCTCATTGATTGATTTAAACAACGAGATGGGCGTAGCTCTAATCTATTTATTTTGTAGGATGTCCATTTCATGTGTCTGCCATACTCTAACTTCCAATAAGTAATAGATCGAGTTGGTTTAAACATCGAGATGATATTGTTTTGTAGCATGTCCATTTCAGCTGTCTGCCATACTCTAACTTCCAATAAGTATTAGATAGAGTATGGTTTCACTGAGTTGGTTCATTTAAACATCGAGATGGGCGTAGCCCATCGAGGTGATTAAATTAACCAACGAGATGAAACCATACTCTATTTGTTTTGTAGCATGTCCATTTCAGCTCTATTTCAGTTATTCTAACTGTTATTCTCACTGTTATTCTCACAGTTATTCTGACAGGTCTTATTTTCAATTAAACGATTTACACCTGTGCCTGAACAAAGAGAATTGTCTGTGACCATGCTACAACTGGTAGTTAGAGTACACCATTTATTTTTCAGTTAAATGATTTACGCCTGTGCAAATACAAAAGGAATTTCAGTGACAATCTGTGCCGTGGCATCATAATTATTTAGCATGTCCTCGAGTCCGGGACCTTCAGACAACTGTTTCAGTGCCCTCCAAATTGAGCTAATTAACTTCATTAAGGCTCCGTTACATTTCCCCCGCTTCCTAATGTGATTCATCAAGAATCAAAGAGTTCATGTACTAGGTCGGCTGTCAGACTTTTTTGTGTCTCCTGAGTAGCATGTTAGACACTTAGGTATCACTTTATCCATTATAGTCTTCCGTCGTAGTCGTCCATCCATCCGTCACACTAACTTTCAACCTGCAACATTGGCCATAACTTGAAAAGTATTTGACATATGTTCATTGACATACACTGAGCTTATGCATATCTTCTTCTTACTTTATGGAATGTCGTTACACATGTCCAATAACTCTGACTTTCATTTTGGCAGAAATAATTATGCATCTATTCATGAAACTTTAACCTGCAGCCTAACAAGCTCATAACTGGTCATAACTTGAAAACTATGTGACCTATGTTCAATAACATTCATACATATCTTCATCTTACTCCACCAAATAATGTTGTTAAACATGTCCAATAACTCTAACTTTCACTTTGGCAGAGTTATACCCCTTTTCATAAAACATGCAACCTAACCTGGCTCATAACTGGGGAAAATATTGACCTTTGGTCATAAAACTTTATACAGTTTTTTTTTTATCATTTATTCAATGGCATTGACATGTCCAATTACTCTTACTTTCATTTCGGCAGAGTTATGCCCCTTTTTATAAAACTTTAGCCTGCAACCTTAAACATAGCTCATAACTTGGCAAAATATTGACCTATGGTCAAGAAACTTTATACAGTTCCCCCATCATTATCAGTTATCCAATAAAGAGTGAAGAGTTATGCCCCTTTTCATAAACTTGTGAACAATTTAACAAAAATCTGCTCCATAATTCATGAAGAATGCATCCCCTGTCTTCAAACTTCAGGGTTTGACATTAACAGTTGTCCCCTTGTCCTGGGCCATGTAGATTCTACTGGGGACAAGTTAATTGTCCGAGGTGACCTGTCCTACAGACAACTAAATTTTATAACAAGAAATGAATTTTACATCTTTAAAACTTGTGACCGAAAAAATGTCAAAACATTGGTGAATGGCAAATAAAAACCATCTTGTTTTGCAACTGAGGGAGTGTAATGTCACTTTCGTGGAACACTCTTCTAGTTTCATCCCATTTCATGCAGACAAGATGAGGTCCTGAATCCACATTAGGCCATTATTATTACTGACCCTCAAACTTATTCTAAATTTTGGCAAAAATATAACATGTGTTTCAAAAACAATATTTCCCTGATCTATTTTACTTTGAAATTTACAGTGTATTTTCTTTTTTTGTGATTGCAAACCTATTTTCATTTTTAGCTCTACTGATCAGAGATCAGCAGAGCTTATGCCGTGGTGCGGAGTCCGTCGTCCGTCTGTCTGTCCGTCTGTCCGTCTGTCCGTAATCTTTTATTTGTAGCGACTTCACAGCTGAAACTACTGGATGGATATTCATGAAACTTTACAGAAATGTTGCCCATAAAGTCTAGTTGATCCTAGCAAAAATTCATGTTGATGTGAAATCCAAGATGGCCGCCTAAGCTAAAAATAGAGTTTTAAAATACAAGTTTGTAGCGACTTCTTCTTGAAAACTATAAGTGATATTGATATGGGACTTTTTCTAAAATGATCAGCATGACATGATGTTGATCCTAGTCAAAAATCGTTTTGATTCAACGTTAAACATGGCTGCCAGCGGCCATCTTTGTTTACATAGAGTTATATAGTAAAAACTTGTAGCGACTTCACAGCTGAAACTACTGGATGGATATTCATGAAACTTTACAGAAATGTTGCCCATAAAGTCTAGTTGATCCTAGCAAAAATTCATGTTGATGTGAAATCCAAGATGGCCGCCAAAGCTAAAAATAGAGTTTTAAAATACAAGTTTGTAGCGACTTCTTCTTGAAAACTATAAGTGATATTGATATGGGACTTTTTCTAAAATGATCAGCATGACATGATGTTGATCCTAGTCAAAAATCGTTTTGATTCAACGTTAAACATGGCTGCCAGCGGCCATCTTTGTTGACATAGAGTTATATAGTAAAAACTTGTAGCGACTACTTCTCTGAAACTACTTGGCGGATTGTCATGAAACTTTACAGGAATGTTGCTCTTGATGTCTGATTGATCCTAGAAAAATTTCAGGTCGGCCGGAAATTCAAGATGGCCGTCACAGCTAAAAATAGATTTTTAAAAAATAAGTTTGTAGCGACTACTTCTTGAAAACTATAAGTGATATTGATATGGGACTTTTTCTAAAATGATCAGCATTACATGATGTTGATCCTAGTCAAAAATCGTTTTGATTCAACGTTAAACATGGCTGCCAGCGGCCATCTTTGTTTACATAGAGTTATATAGTAAAAACTTGTAGCGACTACTCCTCCGAAACTACTTGGCGGATTGTCATGAAACTTTACAGGAATGTTGCTCTTGATGTCTAATTGATCCTATCAAAATTTCAGGTCGGCCGGAAATTCAAGATGGCCGTCACAGCTAAAAATAGATTTTTAAAAAATAAGTTTGTAGCGACTACTTCTTGAAAACTATAAGTGATATTGATATGGGACTTTTTCTAAAATGATCAGCATGACATGATGTAGATCCTTGTGGAAAATTATTTTGATTCGACGTTAAACATGGCTGCCAGTGGCCATCTTTGGTTACATAGAGTTATATAGTAAAAACTTGTAGCGACTACTCCTCTGAAACTACTTGACGGATGTTCATGAAACTTCACAGGAATGTTGCTCTTGATGTCTAGTTGATCCTAGAAAAATTTCAGGTCGGCCGGAAATTCAAGATGGCCGCCACAGCTAAAAATAGATTTAAAATAAATAAGTTTGTAGCGACTACTTCTTCAAAACAATAAGAGATATTGATATGGGACTTTTTCTAAAATGATCAGTATGACATGATGTTGGTCCTTGTCGAAAATCGTTTTGATTTGACCTTAAACATGGCTGCTTTGTTTACATAGAGTTATATAATGAAAACTTGTAGCGACTACTTCTTTGAAACTACCTGGTGGATTTTCATGAAACTTCACAGGAATGTTGCTCTTAATGTCTTATTGATCTTAGCAAAATTTCAGGTCGGCCGGAAATTCAAGATGGCCGCAACGGTTAAAAATAGATTTTCAAAAAACAAGTCTGTAGCGACTACTTCCTGAAATCAAAATCAATCAGTAGAGCTTCAAGGTCATTGACCTCTTGTTATTTTTATTTTCCCCTTTTCCTCCTACCCTACATTTATGCTGAAAAAATCAGAAAACAATTAATAAAATAATTCTGGCTAAATGTTACGCTAAAAAAATGTGCAGCTGCATGGACTGGGAATTTAACCCACAGTCATAGGTTTGCTCCCTGTGCTGTGGGTGGTGGCATGCCTGATGGGAAACTTCATCCTTCATCTCATCTCCCTCCGAGGTTGCTGTCCCAATATAACCTTAACATTAATGAGGTGTTAAAATTAACTGGACAAAAATCCATTACTTTTCGCTTAAAGGGACACATGGCAATCTTGAAGTTTTTATCAAGCATTAAAATTAGCACCTCAATGTATTAATCTTGTATCATTTTAACTTTAAAAAAGAGTATGATAATTGACCTTTGGAAACGGCCGAACACGACACATACAAAATATTTGCAGTCTCGGTTTGATTGAGACTGTTCATGAATGGTAGTGAAATATGCTAGCTACCGCTCACGCCCTCTAGCCCCGGGTTGAGCAGAACTCAATATTCATAAAATCAATAATACATAATTTTAACCATCCCAAAGATGGCATGCATATGGCGGTGGACATAGAGATTTTCCTCCCAGCGTCCAGCGGCATATGGTCCCAGTATCTAACAAAATACTATGCTCCGAAGAGCGAAATAAACAAAATGGAATTTAGTTGGGAGCAGCGGTTATGAAGCCTGCGTATCACAAGTAACAGCCAAAAGACTGCTTGCAAATAATTTAAATAAAAAATTGAGATTTCATTTGTCTTCATTATTCTACCAAATATTTACTTATGTTATTGGTTCAATATAATATATAGACTAGTTAGTAATATGTAAAACAACTTGCCTTGAACTATTCTAATAATTAATATTAATGATTGAACAAATGAAAAAGGTTATGTAGGAAAACTTAAACCATACACCATGAAGATCCAGATTGCCACGTGTCCCTTTAAACAATGTAAATATGCTAGTGCTATACACTGCTTAATTATAAAACAGAAAAATGTGCACATGTGCAATAAAGATCTGTCTTTAACAAATACAGAACAATAATTACTTTTATCTGTTGGGTATATGCTCTGACTGGCCCAAGATATTATATGTAAGTGGTATAGATAATAAACGCAGGGTGCATAATCATTATTTACTCAATCGTGCACGACTATTGTAGGGTTAAGTCAATAATTTGTGTAGCTTTAACTAATTAGACATTATTGTTATATATAATTGTTAATACTCTAATAATAGTGTAGAATTCTTTCCCATATTGTAGTGGGTTTAGCTAGTCGAGAGTGAATACAGGCTCGAGAGTGAATACAGGCTCGAGAGTGAATACAGTGAATACAGGCTCGAGAGTGAATACAGGCTCGAGAGTGAATACAGGCTCGAGAGTGAATACAGGCTCGCTCGCTAATACTCATAGTGCTAAAATAACTTTGAAATATTTTCTTTATGCTGTGATCGGACATATTTTTATATTCTTGACATTTTTGAAGCCAGTTTATAACATTTTGGATGGATTTGATACAGGGTAATGATGTTTTTAAACCTACCATTAAAGGTACAGAAGGCAATCTGATGTCTGAAATTGTATGACCAAGCCTTATTTCTTGGATGTAGTAAACTCACTTAAAGGGACACATGGCAATCTTGAAGTTTTTATTATCATTAAACCTAGCATCTCAGTTTATTAATACACTATCATTTTAACTTTAAACCTGCTTGCATATACATGTAATTAAATATTGATTTTTTAGCCATTTTTTGGAATAACGTTTTTGTTATATCTCCACATTACCATGTCCGATCTTCATCAACTTTAACATCACCTTACTCCCATTAACCACTGACCATACCCTGAAAACTAGGTCACTGTGACTTACTTTATCCAAAATACACCTTTTTCTTTAAGTATCGGCAGTGGGGGTGGGGGTGGGGGTTGGAGGGCAGGAAATATGTTTTTGTTATATCTCTGCATTACCATGTCCGATCTTCATCAACTTTAACATCACCTTACTCCCATTAACCACTGACCATACCCTGAAAACTAGGTCACTGTGACCTACTTTATCCAAAATATACCTTTTTCTTTAAGTTTCGGCAGGGGGGGTGGGGGTGGGGGTTGGAGGGCATGAAATATGTTTTTGTTATATCTCTGCATTACCATGTCCGATCTTCATCAACTTTAACATCACCTTACTCCCATTAACCACTGACCATACCCTGAAAACTAGGTCACTGTGACCTACTTTATCCAAAATATACCTTTTTCTTTAAGTTTTGGCAGTGGGGGTGGGGGTGGGGGTGGGAGGGCAGGAAATATGTTTTTGTTATATCTCTGCATTACCATGTCCGATCTTCATCAACTTTAACATCACCTTACTCCCATTAACCACTGACCATACCCTGAAAACTAGGTCACTGTGACCTACTTTATCCAAAATATACCTTTTTCTTTAAGTTTCGGCAGTGGGGTGGGAGGGCAGGAAATATGTTTTTGTTATATCTCTGCATTACCATGTCCGATCTTCATCAACTTTAACATCACCTTACTCCCATTAACCACTGACCATACCCTGAAAACTAGGTCACTGTGACCTACTTTATCCAAAATATACATTTTTCTTTAAGTTTCGGCAGTGGGGGTGGGGTTGAGGTTGGGAGGGCAGGAAATATGTTTTTGTTATATCTCTGCATTACCATGTCCGATATTCATCAAACTTTAACAGCACCTTACTACCATTAACCACTGACCGTACCCTGAAAACTAGGTCACTGTGACCTACTAAAAACTCTATTAAATAAGTTTCACAAAACACACAGGCACTTGTCTTTCACATTTTGGTGCAATATAAACAACAGTTAGTAATATGCAAAACAATTTGCTTCATACCATTCTTACAATTAATATTAATGATTGAATAAATGCAACTTATGTTCAACTAGTGCTGGTCAACATTCCTGTAAAGTTTGGCAACTGGGTCGCGTGACAAGTTTTTCAGCCCCTATATTTTGACTTAGTCAAGGGCCATAACTCTGTGGTTCTTGGTCCAAAATAATATAATACATACATATAACATATAATCCAACAAGTACGTCTTACAGCCTTAAAAATTTTTTTTTTTTTTATATTTTTACATAATTTCCTTGCATTTTAGTGCATGTCCCAGACAAACTTTTCAGTTTTATTACTGTTTTTAAGCAAACATTTTTGTCGATGATTGATTATTAATATCAATATTGAAGTTGTTTATATGTAAAGTATGTACATTCTCAAAGTTTAAGCGAGGCAATTAATTACCTCGGTGTGCCTCAACGTAGCTATGGGCCTGTTAAAGAGGCTTCCTTGTAGATCTATTGCCTTGACTTTTACTGTGTTTGGTATTGGGACAAAATACAAGTGTTGTATGACATTTAGTTCAATCATTTAACAAAGTTAACTTTACCAGGGCACTCAATTTCCCATCCCCTAAAAATATACATTTTTCCTCTTTTCTGTGAAAAAGTCCTCTCTTAGAAAAAACAAAAAAAATCAAACAGCATTTTTAGAAAATTTTAAACTCCAATACAGCATATTTGTATAATTTGGCATGGTACATTCTTGGTGCCACTTAAATAATAAAAAACACTAATTTGTATTTCTTAGAAATTGTCCTTTGATATGAAAACAATGCAAAATTCCCCTTCCTGAGGGCCCTGACCCCAATCCCCAAAAAGCTGACTTAGTGCATTGATTTTACTAATATGAACAATGTACAAACTATTCGTCCAATGTGGATTGAATAAGTGATAGAAGGTAATGATTAAGAGAAAAATTTATACAAAATGTCCATGCGTTACTCACTGAACCCAAATTGTACATTTTCCAGATAGTTGATTGTATTTGTTTGTTTACACATTTAATAAATGATACTTTTAGGTAGACTGCATGTGGACCATTTAATATGGTTTATTACTCTTTTGTAAGTTATCTCTCCCATTTTACAATACATTTTGGAATTATCTAAGAATGATTCACTTTAGACCCATTCTGGAGGCTAGTCTCTTTAAAGACCGTAAGAATTAATATTTATGGTTACAAAAACTCGCAGAGTTGCTAAGTTTTCGAGATCAATTAAACTGTTCAGTAAACAATAATTAAAACAGAACATTAGAGCCATTTTAGTGCAGTCACACACTTTGGGGTGGAGAAGATGTTTGAATTGAATTGAATTGGGTTTTAAGGCGCGCCAACACATGAAAGGTTATATGGTGCCTAACAGGCATGAACATGCCAGGCTCATCCTCCATGTACATCTAGATAAAATATGGAAAATGGGCCTAGAACCTTGTCACCCTGAACTGCAGAGTTGCTGCAAATTCTATCGTAGAAACTCCATTACGCTGGAGCCACGTTTATTGTTTTTCTGGCAATCTGGATCTTTTTTAAGACCTTTAATGAACATGAACAAAAAATGATAAAATGAACATGAATTTGGGGGGTTCTACCCCTCTGCCTACCCCTCTGCCTACCCATCCTAAGGGATTTGCAGTGGCCCTAATCTTTGCCCCGTGACCAAACGGGGCCCCCGGGAACCACATCAAAAATGTATTGAATTTTGAAGATCTTTTATTTATTATTATTACTGTTTATTATTATATAATTTGTTTTAGTATTTAAAATTTAATGTCAAAAGTGTGGGTGGGGGAAATACTTTTAGGGGAAATACAGTTTGCTGGTTAATACCGTAAAATCCCTAATAAACGCCCCTCCCCTAATAAGCCCGTCTCCCCTCGTCATTTTTTCAGAAATATTTTTTAATCCATTTCATTCACAATGGAACACACAAAATCACTAGAAAACTTAAAATCTGATGCATTGATTGATTGATTGACATGCGGACATTAAATAATGTTTAAATTATGTAATTTTAATTAAATTTCAAAATAAACACCTCCCTTTTCAAAAATGTTACGCACCTGGGAGCGTTTATAAGAGATTATACGGTACGCATTCTTTTAAAATTGATCAATATATTAATTAAAAGCTTGGTCATAAAAACTTCCAAATCACCTCCAGTCCCCTTAAGTTTGGACAGTGCTTTGGAGCTGAGAAACTGTTATAATTCCCATTACGTGGTCCGAGTATTAGCTTTCATACCCTATCCAAACCATTCTCCAAGAAATGAAAACGGGGTTGGCTGGAGTAAGAAATAAAACCTTAATTTCGACTTAAAAAGTTTCGATATTGTAAAATTAAATAATTTACTAGGTAATTTTTAAACAGGTTATCACATTTTTTCAGTTAAACAATGTTTTTGAATGTGATTTATTGTCGAAATATCCATTATAAAATCCTGCTAATATAAGCTTTCCCATCACTTAATGGAATAAGGCCGGACCACGTAATGCTGAACAAAATATTGTTTTTATGTGGCTTGGACTGTTACAGTAATGTCACCAGACTTCCATTGTGAGGGGAAATCTGTCTAGAGTATTTATTGGCAGCCTTGAGTCTAAGAGCGTCAAGTGTGAACAGGAAATCAATAATGTCTCCTTCAGATTCCTCAGCTTTCTTGAAACAAATTTGCAGTTTGGTAATACCTTCACAAGTAGGGCTTAAGTTCTGTGTTGGTTTAATCTGCTTTTGTTTTATATCGATATGCATTATACTAACTTTAATTGTGATTGTTGCGAAGTTTGCTGCCAGGTTTCATAGATAGAATATTGTGAATTTACAAAGGATTATTCAACTGACTTTGGTTATTATTTTAAAGATAAATTTTGTAAGTAGAGAGAAATATATTTGCACAAGAAATAGTTTTGTTTTTCCTCTTTGATTGTGAGATGACAGGACAGATTGTGGACCCTATGACGACATCTACCTAAATCCTTATAGGACGGTAGCGTTTGATGTTTGTCAATAATCTTGTCTTGTCGTACCTTCAACGGTTTGTTCTCTTTTTGCTCTGGCTTCTGCCAAGTCATTGAGTACTTACTTTGTGACTTTCTAGGCTTTTTTTTTAAATTTTGTTATTTTTATATAACGTTATACATGATCATTTATGTGTTTTACTTATATTACCTATTAATGCTGCATTGCTAGAGAATATAACCTGACCAGGATATCTTTATTTACACTGTCCCATTTATTGGGATGACAATTATAAGAGTGAGGTTTTGTGCACCCTAGAACCTGGTTTAAACCCCAGCAGCTTTTTTTTGCCACTGACCGTTCCAAGGCAGTAGCCCTGTTGTCAATCCTTGTGTGTTTTTGATGTCTTTTTTTGCCTTTTATTCATCTTTATATATAGTTGTTCTTTAATTGTTTCTTTGTGTTTTTGTGGTTTCATGTTCGATTTTTATATCTACTTTTGTAGAGTGGCCTGCAAGTTGGGGCTTTAATGGCAGATGTCATATAGGTCATTAAGCAATAACTGATATTAATTTTACTTAATATCATTTTAAAAAAATGACGTATCCTACTTAAAATACGAAACTAACACAGCTTTAATTATGACGATTGAATGACACATTATTTTCTCGTAACCTCACTTTTATCAAGATTTCACTCTAACATTAATGGCATATTTAAAAGTTGATATACTTTTTGTGATGCGTCATCGTCGGTCCACACTTTTGTATTTGCTCAATAACTTAGTAATGATCTAATTTTGAAAAAAAATTGCTGTGTAGGTAGTTTATATGGAAAGAAAGCTTGGGATATTGCTTTGATATATCACTGGGATCAAGGTCACTGTTACTAAAATTAGAAAAATAAATTTCGGACAATAACTTAAGTTAGGAATGTGATATTGGAACAAAACTTGCTTTGTATACATAGGTAGTTTATATGGAAAGGAAGATTGGGATATTGCATTTGATGTCACTGGGGTAAATGTCAAGGTCACTGTTACTTAAAATAGAAAACTGGTTTTCAGGCAGTACATTTTGTTATGAATGAGATATTGCAATGAAACTTGCTATGTATGTAGCTTATAAGGAAAGAAAGCTTGATATTGCATTTGAGGTCACTCACCTGGGGTCAAAGTCACTGTATTAAAAATAGAAAACTGGTTTTCATGCAATAAATTTAATTACAAATGAGACATTGGAATGGGAACAGAACTTGGTGTGTAGGTAGCTTATATGGAAAGGATTGGGATTAATTTGATGTCACTGGGGTCAAGGTTAAGATCATAAGATATTAAAAATAGAAAACTGGTTTCCAGGCAATTACTTTAGTGCGAATGTGCAATGGAAGTTGGTGTGTAGGTAGCTTATTTGGAAAGGAAGCTTGGGATTGTATTTGAGGTCACTGGGGTCAAGGTCGCTGTTTCTAGAAAAACAGTTCCTGAGCAATATTTTCAATTAGGAATGAGATATTGGAATGAAACTTGCTGTGAAGGTAGCATAAAATTATATTGTTGAGACACATGTCGTACTGATGATAACTGGTGCCTTCAATGCGAATATTCTCTTATCCTTATTTGTTGTTATGTTGTCTATATCTGTTCTGCAATGATGACAGTAATGTCCTATTACATTTTGAGAAAATAAAAATCATTACATTACACTTTCCTCTCCAAAGCAAGTTCTTCAGGTGACACATTGAATTTTGCAGAATTCTATCGAGTATTTAGTTCTTAGTTCTACTTCCACCCACCGCCTCCCAACTTCTTAGAATTATTTTATATTTCACCTCATATGGGAGAGATCCCCCCCCCCCCAAAAAAAAACATATCCTGCATGTAAATATGTAAATATGTAAATATCATAAACTGGAGAATTTTTAAAATAAAAAAAAAATTCTTACAACTATTTTATATTTCAGCTCATATGGGAGAGAACAAACCACATTTCCCTGGAGATGTAAGTTTACTTATTTCCATATACTAGTATTAGATCAATTGGGGACTAGAAAGGTGGGATGTGATGAATTGGTTGGTTTACCTACAATTATATATAAGTGGGTGGTCTCCCTCAACCACAAAGAAATCGACCATCATATAAAACCTTACATGTGTTGAAAATGACGTAAAACACCAATTGTAAGCCCATGATGGCCGTTATAAGAATTTAATCTTTCATGGATATCCGGTGAAGATTGGGAATTCCACTGCAAGGCATAAATTGTTTTTATTGGAGCCGAGGTTCTAGCTGCCAAGGGTCGGATTAAAAAAGCTATACATAAGGTTTACACTTTCCTATCTGGACCACATACTCATGATTCACTCACGAATTCTTAATTTTTCTTGCGTACCATTGACAATTTGTGCTTTGACATGTTTATTTACACAATGGTGTCAAGTAACTGTTGATGTTATTAAATTAAGTCATTTTTGATGCTCATGACTTTTATCACATATAAGATGAACTGTAGTAACATCATGTGGGCTATGGTATTGTGTGCTGAATGGGTTGATTTGATGTTGTAAAGCTGTACGACCTTTGGTGAAGGTAAATTTTAGACAGAAACTACTTACATTTTGTATGTTTATTTATCGACAACAATATATTTTGTATGTTTATTTATCGACATCATTTTTGATGCTCGTCACTTTTATCACATATAAAATGAACAGTAGTAGCATCATGTCATGATGTGGGCTATGGTATTGTGTGCTGAATGGGTTGTTTTGATGTTGGAAAGCAAACGGTAAATTTATCGGCATCAGTGTTGATGTGCGTGACTTTTATCTTCCCTCATTAGTAAAATCAGGCTTTCTAGAACTCCTGTTAAAAAATGCAGGTGACCATATCCAGTTATTAGGTCAGGTAACCTAATTTCAATATCTTTGGCATAATTTCCATTAAGGCAATTTAGTAAATATATCTAAATGTTCATATCTGGAGCATAATAACACCAAACTGTTTTAGGTTTCTTCATGAAATTTGGCTGTGTTTTATATTGTAATGCCTTTTGATAGAACTTTCTAATATCCATATTTTCATATTTCCATGGAAAGTTCAATACCACGCCTACTAGACCAAAAAGAGGTGACAATACAACGTTTCGGAGATATGTCCGATGCGGTTGCGGAAGTAAAATTGAAGCAGCAACAGTAAGTGTGAATTTAATATTTTCTTTTTTTTTGGCCCTAACTCGATCTTTTCAAAAATCGGGGAATGTGATACGATGTAGGAATGTTTTCCCTTCCTGTTTCATGTGTTCGTTTTGAAATATATTGAAAAATGTGGTCTGTAGAATTGTCATAATAACTCTCATAAAAAATTACCATAATTCTTTTCAATTTATATTCGATTGATTTTTTTCATTGAACGATGAAAGATAGGTGATTTCGAAGTCATAGACCTCATTCGTGGGCAGATTTCTCATAAAACAGCAGAAAAACGGAGTAAAAACCATGTCCAGTTGAGAAAATTACACTCGTCGATTGACTTATGACAATTCTACAGATCACATTTTTCAATATATTTCGAAACCAAAACATGAAACAGGAAGGGAAAACATTCCTACATGGTACCACATTCCCCGATTTTTGAAAAAGATGGAGTAAGGGCCGAAAAAAACGTAAATATTAAATTCACACTTACCGTTGCTGCTTCAATTTACTCTCCGCAACCGCATCGGACGTGACTCCAAAACATCGTATTATCATCGCTTTTTGGAGGCGGTTGCGGAGTCTAGTAGGCGTGAATACCGGTATAATAAAATTAATGTGTCAAAATAGTTGCTTCTCAAGCATAATTTGAAATGCTTTCAAGGAATCTTCATGAAATTTTACATGAATATTATAGTGGGGCCTATAATGATTGTGCTGTGTTATATAAACTTTCTATATTACATTAACTCTTGGTGCCATGGAAACAAGATTCCCATTTAAATTTATTCAGAGAGCTTTTGTTAAAGTCGATGTAAAACAAGAGGTAAGTTTAAACTAGTTCCCTTTCTTGTCATGAAGGGTTCAGTTTCATTTCCAGTCATGTATTGTTCAGTTCCATTTCCAGTCATGTATTGTTCAGTTCCATTTCCAGTCATGAAGGGTTCAGTTCCCTTGTCATATATGATTCAGTTCTCTTTCTTTTTGTGTAAGGTTCAGTTTCCTTTTCAGTCAAGTATGGTTAAGTTGTTCAGTTCCATTTCCAGTCATGTATTGTTCAGTTCCATTTCCAGTCATGTATAATGTTCAGTTCCATTTCCAGTCATGTATTGTTCAGTTCCATTTCCAGTCATGTATTGTTCAGTTCCATTTCCATTCATGTATAATGTTCAGTTCCATTTCCAGTCATGTATTGTTCAGTTCCATTTCCAGTCATGAAAGGTTCAGTTCCCTTGTCATATATGATTCAGTTCTCTTTCTTTTTGTGTAAGGTTCAGTTTCCTTTTCAGTCAAGTATGGTTAAGTTGTTCAGTTCCATTTCCAGTCATGTATTGTTCAGTTCCATTTCCAGTCATGTATAATGTTCAGTTCCATTTCCAGTCATGTATTGTTCCGTTCTATTTCCAGTCATGTATTGTTCAGTTCCATTTCCAGTCATGTATAATGTTCAGTTCCATTTCCAGTCATGTATAATGTTCAGTTCCATTTCCAGTCATGTATTGTTCAGTTCCCTTTCTTGTCATGAAGGGTTCAGTTCCCTTGTCATATATGATTCAGTTCCCTTTCTTTTTGTGTAAGGTTCAGTTTCCTTTTCATTCAAGTATGGTTAAGTTCCCTTTCCAGTCATGTATTGTTCAGTTCCCTTTCCAGTCATGTATTGTTCAGTTCCATTTCCAGACATGTAGTGTTCAGTTCCATTTCCAGTCATGTATTGTTCAATTCCATTTCCAGTCATCCATTTCCAGTCATGTTATGTTCAGTTCCATTTCCAGTCATGTATTGTTCAGTTCCATTTCCGGTCATGTATTGTTCAGTTCCATTTCCAGTCATGTAGTGTTCAGTTCCCTTTCCAGTCATGTATTGTTCTTTTCCATTTCCAATCATGTATTGTTCAGTTCCATTTCCAGTCATGTAGTGTTCAGTTCCATTTCCAGTCATGTATTGTTCAATTCACTTTCCAGTCATGTATTGTTCAGTTCCATTCCCAGTCATGTATTGTTCAGTTCCCTTTACAGTCATGTATTGTTCAGTTCCATTTCCAGTCATGTATTGTTCTTTTCCATTTCCAATCATGTATTGTTCAGTTCCATTTCCAGTCATGTATTGTTCTGTTCCATTTCCCAGTCATGTATTGTTCAGTTCCATTTCCAGTCATGTATTGTTCAGTTCACTTTCCAGTCCTGTATTGTTCAGTTCCCTTTCCCAGTCATGTATTGTTCAGTTCCATTTCCAGTCATGTAGTGTTCAGTTCCATTTCCCAGTCATGTATTGTTCTGTTCCATTTCCAGTCATGTATTGTTCAGTTCCCTTTCCCAGTTATGTATTGTTCAGCTCCATTCCCAGTCATGTATTGTTCAGTTCACTTTTCAGTCATGTAGTGTTCAGTTCCATTTCCAGTCATGTATTGTTCTGTTCCATTTCCCAGTCATTTATTGTTCAGTTCCATTTCCAGTCATGTATTGTTCAGTTCACTTTCTAGTCATGTATTGTTCAGTTCCCTTTCCCAGTCATGTATTGTTCAGTTCCATTTCCAGTCATGTAGTGTTCAGTTCCATTTCCCAGTCATGTATTGTTCAGTTCCATTTCCAGTCATGTATAATGTTCAGTTCCATTTCCAGTCATGTATTGTTCCGTTCCATTTCCAGTCATGTATTGTTCAGTTCCATTTCCAGTCATGTATAATGTTCAGTTCCATTTCCAGTCATGTATAATGTTCAGTTCCATTTCCAGTCATGTATTGTTCAGTTCCCTTTCTTGTCATGAAGGGTTCAGTTCCCTTGTCATATATGATTCAGTTCCCTTTCTTTTTGTGTAAGGTTCAGTTTCCTTTTCATTCAAGTATGGTTAAGTTCCCTTTCCAGTCATGTATTGTTTAGTTCCCTTTCCAGTCATGTATTGTTCAGTTCCATTTCCAGACATGTAGTGTTCAGTTCCATTTCCAGTCATGTATTGTTCAATTCCATTTCCAGTCATCCATTTCCAGTCATGTTATGTTCAGTTCCATTTCCAGTCATGTATTGTTCAGTTCCATTTCCGGTCATGTATTGTTCAGTTCCATTTCCAGTCATGTAGTGTTCAGTTCCCTTTCCAGTCATGTATTGTTCTTTTCCATTTCCAATCATGTATTGTTCAGTTCCATTTCCAGTCATGTAGTGTTCAGTTCCATTTCCAGTCATGTATTGTTCAATTCACTTTCCAGTCATGTATTGTTCAGTTCCATTCCCAGTCATGTATTGTTCAGTTCCCTTTACAGTCATGTATTGTTCAGTTCCATTTCCAGTCATGTATTGTTCTTTTCCATTTCCAATCATGTATTGTTCAGTTCCATTTCCAGTCATGTATTGTTCTGTTCCATTTCCCAGTCATGTATTGTTCAGTTCCATTTCCAGTCATGTATTGTTCAGTTCACTTTCCAGTCCTGTATTGTTCAGTTCCCTTTCCCAGTCATGTATTGTTCAGTTCCATTTCCAGTCATGTAGTGTTCAGTTCCATTTCCCAGTCATGTATTGTTCTGTTCCATTTCCAGTCATGTATTGTTCAGTTCCCTTTCCCAGTTATGTATTGTTCAGCTCCATTCCCAGTCATGTATTGTTCAGTTCACTTTTCAGTCATGTAGTGTTCAGTTCCATTTCCAGTCATGTATTGTTCTGTTCCATTTCCCAGTCATTTATTGTTCAGTTCCATTTCCAGTCATGTATTGTTCAGTTCACTTTCTAGTCATGTATTGTTCAGTTCCCTTTCCCAGTCATGTATTGTTCAGTTCCATTTCCAGTCATGTAGTGTTCAGTTCCATTTCCCAGTCATGTATTGTTCAGTTCCATTTCCAGTCATGTATTGTTCAGTTCCCTTTCCCAGTCATGTATTGTTCAATTCCATTTTCAGTCATGTATTGTTCAGTTCCATTTCCCAGTCATGTATTGTTCAGTTCCATTTCCAGTCATGTATTGTTCAGTTCTCGTTCCAGTCATGTATTGTTCAGTTCCATTTCCAGTCATGTATTGTTCAGTTCCATTTCCAGTCATGTAGTGTTCAGTTCCATTTTCAGTCATGTATTGTTCAGTTCCATTTCCAGTCATGCAGTGTTCAGTTCCATTTCCATTCATGTATTGTTCAGTTCACTTTTCAGTCATGTATTGTTCAGTTCCATTTCCAGTCATGTATTGTTCAGTTCCATTTCCAGTCATGTATTGTTCAGTTCACTTTTCATTCATGTATTGTTCAGTTCACTTTTCAGTCATGTATTGTTCAGTTCCCTTTCCAGTCATGTATTGTTCAGTTCCATTTCCAGTCATGTATTGTTCAGTACCATTTCCAGTCATGTAGTGTTCTGTTCCATTTCCAAGTCATGTTTTGTTCAGTTCCATTTCCAGTCATGTATTGTTCAGTTCACTTTCCAGTCATGTATTATTCTGTTCCATTTCCAGTCATGTAATGTTCAGTTCCATTTCCAGTCATGTAGTGTTCGGTTCACTTTCCAGTCATGTATTGTTCAGTTCCATTTCCAGTCATGTAGTGTTCAGTTCCATTTCCAGTCATATATTGTTCTGTTCCTTTTCCCAGTCATGTTTTGTTCAGTTCCCTTTCCCAGTCATGTATTGTTCAGTTCCCTTTCCCAGTCATGTATTGTTCAGTTCCCTTTTTTTCCAGTCATGTATTGTTAATTTCCCTTTCCCAGTCATGTATTGTTCAGTTCCATTTCCAGTCATGTATTGTTCAGTTCCCTTTCCCAGTCATGTATTGTTCTGTTCCATTTCCCAGTCATGTTTTGTTCAGTTCCATTTCCAGTCATGTATTGTTCAGTTCACTTTCCAGTCATGCATTGTTCAGTTCCATTTCCTGTCATGTAGTGTTCAGTTCCATTTCCAGTCATATATTGTTCTGTTCCTTTTCCCAGTCATGTTTTGTTCAGTTCCCTTTCCCAGTCATGTATTGTTCAGTTCCCTTTCCCAGTCATGTATTGTTCAGTTCCCTTTTTTTCCAGTCATGTATTGTTAATTTCCCTTTCCCAGTCATGTATTGTTCAGTACCATTTCCAGTCATATTTTGTTCAGTTCCCTTTCCCAGTCATGTATTGTTCAGTTCCCTTTCCCAGTCATGTATTGTTCAGTTCCCTTTTTTTCCAGTCATGTATTGTTAATTTCCTTTTCCCAGTCATGTATTGTTCAGTTCCATTTCCAGTCATGTATTGTTCAGTTCACTTTTCAGTCATGTATTGTTCAGTTCCCTTTCCAGTCATGTATTGTTCAGTTCCATTTCCAGTCATGTATTGTTCAGTTCCATTTCCAATCATGTATTGTTCAGTACCATTTCCAGTCATGTAGTGTTCTGTTCCATTTCCAAGTCATGTTTTGTTCAGTTCCATTTCCAGTCATGTATTGTTCAGTTCACTTTCCAGTCATATATTGTTCAGTTCCATTTCCAGTCATGTATTGTTCAGTTCACTTTCCAGTCATTTATTGTTCAGTTCCATTTCCAGTCATGTAGTGTTCAGTTCCATTTCCAGTCATTTATTGTTCTGTTCCTTTTCCCAGTCATGTTTTGTTTAGTTCCCTTTCCCCGTCATTTATTGTTCAGTTATCTTTCCCAGTCATGTATTGTTCAGTTCCCTTTTCCAGTCATGTATTGTTCAGTTCCCTTTCCCAGTCATGTATTGTTCAGTTCCATTTCCAGTCATGACTGTATTGTTCAGTTCCATTTCCAGTCATGTATTGTTCAGTTCCATTTCCAGTCATGTATAATGTTTCGTTCCATTTCCAGTCATGTATTGTTCAGTTCCATTTCCAGTCATGTATTGTTCAGTTCCATTTCCATTCATGTATAATGTTCAGTTCCATTTCCAGTCATGTATAATGTTCAGTTCCATTTCCAGTCATGTATTGTTCAGTTTCATTTCCAGTCATGTATAATGTTCAGTTCCATTTCCAGTCATGTATAATGTTCAGTTCCATTTCCAGTCATTTATTGTTCAGTTCCATTTCCAGTCATGTATAATGTTCAGTTCCATTTCCAGTCATGTATAATGTTCAGTTCCATTTCCAGTCATGTATTGTTCAGTTGCATTTCCAGTCGTGTATTGTTCAGTTCCATTTCCAGTCATGTATTGTTCAGATAAACAGTGTAGGATATTTAGAGGCAGCTTCAGAAGTTGGCACAACATTCCAGTTGCAGCATTACTCTGATCCTTTGTGATATGAACTAGAATTAATATAGCTATTGTCTACATATGGTCATATTGACATATTCCTGTATCTGTGTGTCCTGGGATTATAACCAGACATTAATTACATAAACGTTGCCTGCAGATCTGAACTGCTAGAAAGGTTAAAGGGACACATGGCAGTCTTGAAGTTTTTATCAAGCATTAATGATTTATTAATCCATAATCATTATCATTTTGACTTTAAACATGCTTGCATATAATTAAATAAAGGTTTATTTTCTTCTTCTTATTCTAACACAGGTTTAAATATGTTGATGTAATATTACTAACAAAAAGTAATATGCAAAAACAATTTGCTTTATACTATTCATATAATTAATATTAATGATTGAACAAATGCAAGTTATGTAGAAAAACTAACGGGATGCCACAAGTTTTTAATAATAAAAAAAAGATTGCCGTGTGTCCCTTTAAACATGCCCTATATATAAGCATATTAAGTATGTGACTTTGCTGTTACCATTAAAGTATATAACAAGTATTTTAAGACAGTTGTATTCTATTATTACTGTAGCAATTCTACTATAATCATGTACCCAGTTTTGAATGCAAAGCTGATTAGATTTATTGTGGATTTATTGTGGATTCAGAGAAAGGCATTATGATATTGGTAATATCGATCCTTAATACCAAAAAAGTGGCTAGACAACAGGAATGTCAATGGCTATAAATGAAATTTCTTATGTATTTAGTACTTTACAGCATTTCTATTGATTGCTGATCTATGGAACAGTGTTTCCAACAATGTTCGTATATTTGATTGATGACTACGGAAGGATGTGATGGGACAATATAAAATTAAAAGAAGTATTTGGAAATCTTCTATTTTTAACACCTTTTTACAAGTCTTAATTATTATTAATATACCACTGTAAAAATGTGTATATATATATATATATAGACAAGCAGGAGATTTAACCCTTAACCCGCTAAGCATGACTAATCTAGCCTTTGCGTCCATTGTAAACCCAGATCAGTCTGAGAGTAACTCGCAGGCTGATCAGGGTTTACAATGTTTGGCTGCTGATCAGTCATTCCCCAAAACACCCCTTTGTCACATGAATGGAATGGTCTTAATTCAAAGAAAGAACAGTCCATTATATATACGTAGTGGGTTAAGGGTTAAGCTAGACCTTTTTTCGTAATACTCTAGGTTGATTGCAATATACAAATCATTAAAATTGTTTTGAAATGCATAATTTCTTCTCTCAGCTTTTTCGTATGCAGCTGCATATTTATGTATTTGCCGCTACGCGACTGACAAGTGTGACCAATACATTGTTACTGAGTGTAGTTTAAATATTATACCATAGCTGTCAGAGGCCCACTAGTGGAAGTCAAGCATGAGATGGAACCATGGAGCAGTCCAAGACGGTCTTTGCTTGAATGCATATTGAATGTATACTTGTAATACCGTTCATAGGATCATACATTAAACTTGAATTAATTTAAATGACACAAAGGACAGGGGTTTGTTAAAAAGTTTGGCCCACCCCCAATAATTGAAACATACTTTTTTTCCCCCCACAATAATTGAAATGTTTCTACGCCCATGAAAATATGGAAACAATACGTAAGTCCTAGTTAAACTATACAACTTACTAGTAACTTATATTGACTTTTTGGTATAAAATAGAATAAATTTTATTTAAAAAATTGCAGACAATTGTTTTTGATAAACTCTTTAGAATGCATGAGAACTTAAAATGTATGCGTGTGAGCGTGATTTGACACAAAAATGCAATGCCCAATGCGTGAGACTTGACCGATATGTTATAACTAAAGCTGTTTATGTGGTATACGAAAAAACAACAATACACACATATAATTGTGAGGTGAAAATTAGTAGTAACAGTAAATGAACTGAGGCTGGTGTTAACAACTTGCATAATATTATAACAATATTATGACAAATTTGCAGACATTTCAAGTTACTGTATCCGAGTCTATCCTCGGAGCATGGTGAAAAAACGCAGGAATCTTTGGGGTGGCTGGAAATTACTAGACAATGTGTTGATAATCACAACCATTCAATTAGAAAATATATTAAGTTCAGAATATTGAAACATAAATAATACTGAATGAACTGTATTGGCCTGAACTCATTCAGCTTATAACATAATTATATAATTATTTTTGGTGACAACTGTCACAATTTTAGTTGACAGCTGTCACAACCCCCATGTGGTTGCCTGAGGGGAAGAATACAACCACTGCAATCTCACAAATGCAACATCACATGCAGAGGGGTAGGACCCCCCCCCCC